>JASDQU010106927.1:17741-55242 GCA_032191745.1 Picea mariana | reverse complement strand
TTGCTAAGAAAGGATACAAAGTTTTAGTGGAACGACGATTGCCAACATGGTCTGGATACCCTAAAGGAAAAGATGGTCAGCGCGTTGATATTAGTTTTTCCATATTGGGAGAAGACATTCCACGTACATGTAGACACATCAGCCATAGCACTTGAAGAAATCTTGGCGCAACCAGGAGTAGGGGACTTGGATCACCCAGTATCATTTGTGAGTAGAAATCTATCTGACTCAGAAAAAAACTATAACATGACAGAAAGAGGAGGCCTAGATATGGTCTATGCACTGCAAAAGTTCATACATTACTTATTGGGGAAACACTTTAAGATGTTCATGGATCACTCGGCCCTGAAATATTTAGTCAACAATACAATGTTGGGGGGGAGAATTTTTCGATGGTTACTACTATTCCAAGGATTTGACTTTGAAGTAATCATCAAACTAGGAAAGTTAAATGATGGACCTGATCACCTATCAAGAGTCACCAATGGATAAGAACCTACAAACTTGGAGGACAACTTTCCGGATGCACAGCTATTCTTAGTTCAAGTCATTGATGAATACTTCATAGATATCATCCAGTACTTGAGCACAAGTACTGCATCGCAAGAGTATAATAATGCGCAGAAGAAAAACCTGGTAGTTTGCGTTGCCAACTATCAACTGATTACAGGACATCTATATAATATGGACGCAGATAGCATCTTGTGAAGATACATGTTAGAGCACAAAATACCAAGAGTTTTAAGAGAAGCCCGTGAAGGAATAGCAGGAGGGAATTATGCAGGAAAAGCTACCGCGCAAAAGGTATTGTGCGCAAGACTATGGTGGCCAACGATTCACAGAGACTTGAAGGAGTACTGTCAAAAATGTGATGTCTGTCAAAGGGTATGCAAACCCAACAGAAGAGACGAGATTTTGTTACGACCACAAGTAACATTACATGTATTCGACAAGTGGGAAATAGATTTTGTGGGACCAATCAAGCCACCAGCAAGAATAACAGGAGAAAGGGACATTATCACTGCGATGAAATACCTAACAAGATGGGAGAAAGACGCACCAGTGAAGGATTGTAGCACAGAAACAGCAACACATTTTTTATTCAAAAAAGTAATCACTGTATTTGGGTGCCCAATAATTCTAATGAGCGACCAAGGCACACACTTCATAAACAACACCATTAGCGCGATGACTAAAGAGTTCGAAATCCATCACCAGAAGAGCACACCATATCACCCACAGGTGAATGGCATAGTGGAAGCATTTAACAAAATCTTGGATATTGCACTGACAAAGATCTGTAACGTCAACAGGGATGACTGGGATCTCAAAGTACCAGCAGTATTATGGGCCTACAGGACTATGTGCAAAAATTTGACCGGGAACACACTATTTAAACTGCTTTATGGCCAAGAATCAGTGGTGCCATTAGAATTTCTAGTACTAATCTTGCACGTAGCAACAATTACACAAATGATAGAACGAGGTGCAGTACAGGAGAGACTGAACCAGTTAATGACTATGGAGGAAGACCGGATCTTAGTAGGATTCTACCAACAAGTTCAAAAAGCAAGAGATAAAGCTTGGCACGATCGACACATCAAGAAGGAGATGTTCAAGGAAGGAGACCTAGTACTAATGCATGACAACAAATCGTTTCAACACCCGGGAAAGCTCAGAATGCATTGTCTAGGATTGTACGAAGTAAAATCTGTCACAGATGGAGGAKATGTACAGTTGATATACTTATCAGGCACAGAACTCATAGGGATGATTAATGGGAGCCGACTGAATCTCTACAAGGATAGTCGACCACCCACTGCGCAGTAAAAAAAAAAAAGGGAAAGAACCAAGGAGGTTGCAGCACACCATCAATAGAAAGGTCATAATAATTTAGAAACACAACCTCGATGAGGATAAGAAAAACGATCACATAAAAATGGAAACGACCGGGAAAAGGAAAGTCAAAAAAAACAAGACAACATGACAACACTAGGGGGAATTAAAGGACGACAGGGATGGATGGGATGCCACATTAAACGCACTAACTGAAGAAGGAAAGGTAGAGTAATGGCAAGTAAGAACCTACCAGAGAAGCAATAAACCCATATTTAATGTTCATTAAAACCCATAATGAAGGAAGCATCATCGACAAGCTTCATGGAAAACCCATACAACACACGGACATGGAAGCAAATAGTCTATTCACGAAAGAAGAGTAGACAAAGAGAGATAGAGGAAGAAAATAACAGAGCAAGCTCACAAAGGTCACAGAGACCATTTGAACCCAGCAAACAGTTGACATTCACCGACATGGCATTGCCCAAGCAAAAAGAAGCGAACCAGAACGTCGGAAAAACCAAAGTTAAGACTAGGTCATGCGAACAGGTGGAAGAAGGTGAACAACAACCACCAGAGATCGTCAACATAGACGAAATCCCATCCCCAGAGACAGTACCAGTGCACTCGACACCCATACTAGAATAAATCCAACAGCTAGCACCAGAGGGCACGAATACAGACACACCGGTAGAAGTACAAGAGCCACAAAACCAGGAAGCAGAAACCCTGAAGGAGGTACAATCTGAAAACATCGGACCAGTTTCGGAAGGAAATGGAACGAAGTCAAATAAGGATAGATAATTTGAGCCAGGTGAGTCTCAAATGACCATATCATACCACCCACTGGAGGGAGCGGTCGAGGATATCATGGGCTAGTCAAAATGGCATATTGAGGAACAACTGGAAGTTGTTGGAACTTCGAGCCAGCCACCACAGCAGAAGCAAGACAGGATACAGATACTCAGATCACCTCGCAAGAAACCAGCAATAGAAATTGTTCTACCATGCATACTATAGGGGGTATAGATAGGACCAGAGGTATTGGGTCACATTGGGAAGCTCAAATTCTCGGACCATCACATAGCAGACGAGGACAAGTTCTCGAAACTTGTGAAAAGAGTATACATGGAGATGGTAGGCACGAGTCAGTTTGGGGAACCTCTTTATCAGCCACTCCAATGGGCAAATGGATTACAGAGGATGGGAATTTTAGGTCTCATGGACCTACCACATTTTGGCAGGGGTCAACACGTGACCACATGTGTCAAACAACTGCTAGCAGTCACGCATGGTGGGGACATCTGGTTGGACAAGCGCATCTCAATAGACGTTGAGCTTATCGCAAAAATAACAAGGTTACCAATCTGGGGCATGGATCCTGCATTGTTTTTGGATGACATAACCAAGGGAAAAGTGCTAGAAAAAGAGATGAAGAAGAAGTATGGCACCGCCAGGGGGACAAGAGGGATCATTATCAAGAGGATCAACAATGCATCCACACAATTTGGCGAGAAACTCTTAGCATGCAAGATGCTAAGAAAATGTTGCAGGGAGGAAGTCCCAGCTAGGGTTGTTGCAATTGCAACTCAGTGTGCAGAAGGAACCTCAATGAGGTGGGCACCGTACCTCTTGAACCTATTCCTCAATGACTGAAAGGATGCACAGGATCTAGGAACAGAGTTCCATTATTCATGGTTGATCACACTAATAGCCTTCATGGGATGGAGAGAGCCAAGGTACATAGTTTTTGGCACTAGACCCAAACCAAATCAAGGGGAAAGATATTTATTGCTCAGAACCAGGCCAGAGTCGAGGAGAAAAAAGGCGAATGGGTATATATTTGAGGGATACCTACACTACCTACAATAAGCCATCTCCACGGTGTGGAGAATAACACCATAATTTTTCGCGCGATATGCGAACATCGCCAATTTCCAGGCCACGCGACACGCAATGTGAATAAAGGAAAAAAAGGATCTGGCTAAACAATGGTTGCAAATGCGCTACTGTATCACAGAGGGGGACATCGACATGGTCATCATCAAATGGGACGATGAATGGAGGATTCCATCCATCACCCAGGAAGTGATGGAAACGAAAGAAGAAGAAGAGTCAGGATAGGAAGAAACCCAGCCAAAAGAAATCCAAGTGCCCAAGAGATGAAGGATGGGCCAGGGCAAAGAAATACAGATAGAAGAAGGACCAATGAAGACAGGGACCTAGAACAGAAAGAAGGATAAGACACAGTTGGCCACAGAGCAGCAGCAAAAATCNATCGACATGGTCATCATCAAATGGGACGATGAATGGAGGATTCCATCCATCACCCAGGAAGTGATGGAAACGAAAGCAGAAGAAGAGTCAGGATAGGAAGAAACCCAGCCAAAAGAAATCCAAGTGCCCAAGAGATGAAGGATGGGCCAGGGCAAAGAAATACAGATAGAAGAAGGACCAATGAAGACAGGGACCTAGAACAGAAAGAAGGATAAGACACAGTTGGCCACAGAGCAGCAGCAAAAATCCGAGCCCGCATAAGAGACTGAAGCAAGCTCCAACCCACAAATAGTAGGGCCAAACAAGCCACGCATATGGGAGATGCACACAAGAAATAAAAGTCCCAAAGAACACCACTAGAGTATATGATCATAGATGAAGATGGGGAAATGATAGCCCAGATGGTTCAGGATTGTCTACCTGAGGACTTTGATCATGTTTCACACCACAGGGATAGGATTTAAGAGAAATTGGTAGACATGCGGCAGCTCCTCAAGCAAATCAGGGAAGGGAAACCAACAAGCAGTAGGGGACTCTAACCATTAGCACCACAGATAGAAGGAAGAGTGAAAGAAGAGGAACAAGAGTCAGTCCAAGCAATACTGCAGCCACATGTAACATTCCATATCAACCCTAGTATGTTGCACCTAGACAAAATTTTGGGGCAGACACCATTGAATGACTTAAGCCAAATCCAACTTGTGTTGATGAGGATACCATCAGAGGCACTACATAGGTTGCAGGTTAGTGTAAACCATGAGGTACAGTCTCGCGCACGCAAACACTTAACTGAATTGAAGCAGGCAACAAAGAATTGGGAGGCACTGGAAATTGTCTATGAGAAAGATAAATCTAAGACCCAGGAGGAAAGGGAGCACATAAAAGGATTGGAGAAGAAAGTGGTAGTAACTTACGAGAAGATTCCATGGGCCACACAGGGAGAGGAAATCACAGTAGCAGAAAATATTGATCAGATTGCGTAGGCAATTTATCCATATCAGAAGGAGATAGAGAATCTCTGAGAAAAACTCACACCAACCACTCCACTAGCAGTGAAGGAGAAAAGGAAGCAGGAAGTAACAACGCAGTTGTAGGATATAGAGAAGCAGGCCAGTACACCAATTGACTTGTTCGATAAAGAAGTGCAGTTTTGAATAGATTAGAGGAAGATCAGCAGGTCCAACAGTGGGACAAGGAGGAAGAAAGGATCAATGCATCGATCCAAGAGCTCAAGCAGAAGAAGAAGACAATACCAATCACAGAACACGTCAAAGGGATGCAGTACATGAAGAGATTGCAKGTAGAGCTAATTACTACACAAACACAGAAACAGGAGCGACAAGCTCAAATGGAACCGCTACAAGAGCGGGTAGAAGAAGTCCTAGCACAAGAAAAGGAAGCCAAGGCACATATAGCATAGACCCAGGCAGAGTGCGTGGAACTGATCAGTGAGTAAATTGCAGTCCAGATGGTGGACACACTCAAGGAGAAGATTGCGCAGGTGCAGACACAGGCAACAACACTCAAGGAAAAGTTCCAGACGATCACCAAGGAGATCAAGGAGGCACACAAAGATTAGGTGGCTTGGGACAAGGCACATGTTAGTGTTGGGGGCCTATTGGAGGTAGGCCAAAGGCAAAAGAGGAAAATCATGGCATTTTTAGAAAAGAAAGCATGCACAAGAGAAGCAACAGCTGGAAGGAAACATAGCACACGTGCATGCAAGGAAGGCATGCACAAGGGAAGCGACAGCTGCAAGGAAGAACAAAATGCGCGCATGCAGAAGAAGACCTAACAACGGTAGGGTTAGGTTTTTGGTAAGTTATTGTATCTTGGATGAAGAGCCTGGAATGTATAAATATAGATGGTAAGGCATCATGGTGGGTTCACTTCAGAGTACTATTATGTTGTTGTAAGTTACGCATGAGGTTATGCGATATGTAATGTTTTGTTGTAAGACATATTTTGTAAGTTGTTGAGCTAGAAGTGACGAGAGAAGGTAGATCTTGAGGATTAGATCGCAGGCTGAGGAGCCTGGTGTGATCTTGTTCACCTCATATAGATCCTACCCATCAGAGGGGATTTGTAAGAACCCAGTGCTATAGATGCGAATAGAATATAATAAAAGAGCTGAGAGCCAAAGCTTTGTGGACGTAGCCCTAGGAGGGGGTGAACCATGGTAATATCTGTGTTGTGTGATGAATGTTTTCCTGTATTTATTGTCTGTAGCAATTCTTATTATGTTGAATGCATGAATTATTATATTTCCTGTTTAAGTGCTTTTGCGATATTAAGGGAATAAACCTATGGATCTACTGCATAAATCGTGAGTAAAGGTATGTTGCATTTACAAGTCATAATAATGGTTCAATATTTATCTCGCTTTTATCATACTCAATCCTAGGCTGTAAACACCTGAGTATTACAGCCACCCATTAAAGCTATCTCGGGTGAGACTGTGATGTGCATTTTGTGTGTTGCATTGCCTTCTAGTTTACTAGGAGGGCTGATAGTTTTAGAGGCTTTGTTGGAACCCCAAATAGACATGAACCCTGGGTCAATAAACTCAGACAATATAGGAGAGAAGTAACCAACAGGATAACTGGGTTTATTTTCCAAACTTTAGTAATTTAAGAAAATACATTATAATATTCCCTTGGGTTAAGCCCTCAAGATTAGCCCCTTTTCCTAGTCTCGCAGCCCCCCTCCCTTACCCATCCTAGTGGAGCTTAGTCCCCCATAGTCTTTTTGTGTGGTTGATCTACACGCAGCAATGTTGTTATATTAATAATATGAATATTTACATGTACAAAACAGGGTCTTGTCCTTTAACATCTAGACTCTCCAGCCTAATAAACACATAGGCCTACCAGCTTATAATTACTTGGCTCACCAGCCTACAAAACATGTTACATTCATAATTACAACTGGGGCTCGGCCTTGGGATTTTGCATCCTTAGTCTGGTTGTGTTTTAACACATATACATGAGTTTTTACTTGACATTCGCGTACATACGTGTGTTTTCCTTCTGCAAGAGGCATATATATGTGCTTTTCTCCTGAACAGTCACGTACATCACCCTTTGTTGCTTGGTTGTTGGGTTTGATGTTTGCTGGGTAAGTTTTGATGATTGTTGAGTCTTCTTCAGTCTCTATTATGACTATTAAGTGTCTGTGGAATGATAGGAAACCTTTCTTTGGTTGAATTTTTGGGTGGTTCCTTTCTCATCATCCTTTTCATTTGATTGTCCTTGCATCTTTGGTTGGGTGTTTGCTTCTTGATATCCTACTTGGTTTGTCTATGTTTACATACAGTAGATTTTTTATATCAAGTTGATGTTTAGTCCTTTCATTTTCATTCTTTTATATTGAGAATACAAAAATATTAGGTGTTTTACATTGTTGGCATTTGATATTTTGAGTCCTTATCATTAATCTTATTACATGTAAAGAAAGATTGCATCTTATTTGGAATTGCATAACTAAATTGAGAATTTCATTTTGAAAAGCATATCATTTATTGGTAATTGAAGTTAGGACTTTGCATTGTATTCATATTCATTTATTTTACTTGTTGATTCATAACATCATTAGTTTCACGATCGCACCTTTTTTAGTAAGCAAGGACACTAAAAGTAACGCTGATAATTTAAAATTGAGTAGAAACGATTTTATTTTCTAGGGTGCACAAACTAGCTTAGGATTTAGAGCCTTGGAATAGGGTTTTGTGAGTAAACTTCTCCAAGTCTATTAAATCAACATATGTGTCTGACTAAGGGAGTGGAGAAATCCATTGTCTAATTGGTGACGTCAGGAGGCTCTGCTTACACCAGAGTTAAACATGAGGTTGTGTGAGGTTGGTCGAAGGGATATCCCCCTGATACCTTCTTAGCGTCAGATATATTTCTGGGGATCTATTCGTATATGGGGATCTTGATAGTATCTTTACCTCTGTGAGAGGCGGTTCTTTCAAGGTTTTGGGCTTCATTACCATGCCCATCTAGTGGACCTGACTTACGATTGTTCATCTGTGCATCGGTTATATCGTGGTTACTTAGTTTCTTGACATAGGTACCACATAGATTACTTGCAGGAGTTATTTTGCAGGTACCCTAGTTTAGATAAGGGTCAAACAACACACAACCTTTATGGAGGATTACCTCTCCGAGGGGATCTGATTGACTATTTTTTAATCCCATGAGGGCCCTTATAATTGATTCTGATACCTTTGATCTTTAGCCGGGAGTCTTGGGCCCCTCTTGGGTGAGGCATACCTACTTTAGGGAGGGAGGCTCCTTTCAGCCACTTTATCATGTTTGTGTGCATATTGGCCTTTTGATTTTATTTTGGTGTGCTCTTTGATTACTAGTTGGCCTTAGGATGTTTTATATCTCGAGTCTTGAGTCATCGTGGAGACAGACCAGCTTCCCCGCAAGTCTCGCCGCTTGTTACAGTTACCACTTCATTTTGGGTCTTTTCCTTCTAAAAGGCGTAAAGTTATCAAACATGGTACACACACCTCCACTTATCAGACTTGTGATCATACAAGGATGAGTACTGAATCGAGTCGGAAAGATATTGGGAGTCCTTCAACTCCCATACCTAATACAGTTAATGGTACCCCTTAGACACCTTCAACCACAATGGTTGTAGTGCCGAAGGTGCCTATCATCACCTCTTCCCATCCTATAATGAATACTCAACCTATAGCCATGAACCCTTTTGGGTCTCTTTGTCACTCACCCGGCTATAATTTTCATTCCATCCCTATGGCCTCTAGTCCTTTTTCCTATGGTATGCCGAATTTCATATCACAATTTTCAACCTCCATCCCAGCGGTTGGTACGAATACTAGCATTGGACTTAGGGGTACAACTCCTCCACATACTCCATTCTCGTTTCCTGGTGCCCTTGTCCCACAAACAACTCTTACAATTCGAGGCTTTCCTCCTTTTAACCTCGGGTCTAATCATGTTCCTAATGTTCATGGATGGAGGAACCAATCTGGAGGACAAGTTATTGCTCATGTTCCATCCTTTACACCCACCTCCTCTATATCGATTCTGACCAATATGTTTGGCATGACGAATCCACCTTTATCCTCTAGATTCACACCTGGAGGAGGTCAGTTTCATACCTTAGGCAAACCCCAACCTGGAGCCACTCCAGATAGGGGCATTTTTTACAACCCTCATCAGAACATTCCTACTGAATGGTGCCCAACCAACCACTCATGAATTAGCTCGAAGGAGAGTCTTACAATCCCAGATAGGGCCATGGTGTTTACCATAACCTTGGATGGGTTGTGATTCCCGAACATCAATATTTCCAAGGAGCTTAGGGCCAGATGTCACAACCCCATCTCCCTTTCCTGGCCACTTTCAATCTACCAGACTTGTCTAAGTTAATGAAAAACCCCATGTGTCATGATCTAACATGGCCCCCCATCCCCACTAATCTTCTTTCGGATATTCCAAAATTTGAGGGTAAAACTAGTGAGGATCTTGGTGATCACGTCACTACTTTTCACCTTTGGTGCTCTTCTAATTCCCTTAACAATGATTTTATTTAGCTAAGATTGTTTCAAGGCAACCTCACGGGGTCGTCACGAAATGGTATATTGAGCTACCTAGGGGGTCATACAGAACTTTTAATTAGATGGTTTTAGTCTTCCTCAACCACTTCCAATTGTGGGTTTGTTATGATGTTGGCATAGAAATTTTGTCAACCTTTCGTCAGGACAAGGCCAATCATATCTTGGATCACATCTAGGAGTGGTGTAGATGGAAGAGGTTGATCAAGGCCTACATACCCCTGGAATTCCTGCTAGAGTGGTTCCTTAAGTCTCTCCTACCTTATATTCCAAAGGATGTTTCTACATCTAGGGTTACATCTGAGGAAGAAGCAACTTTTAAATCCCAACAGTTAGATATTATATATGCTCAGTCTGGGATGTTATACGAGATTCTTCCATATGCACCAAGGTCAAACTATGACCCTAGACAAAATCTTGGGCCTAATGCCAATGGCATTGTAGGCTCTTCCAATATAAAATCTGCAAACTCGATGACAAGCCATTTGAAAGAGTTGTCTTTAAACCAGTCTATAGGAAGGCTAGCTTCATCTGTGTCCTCCAATCCCACTCAGTTGGTGGATGTACATTATGTGTAATCATCAACCAGCCCGAATGGTAACCAACAACCAGAAGGGAATAAAAAGAAAGGACGTAATAATAATCGTAAGGGTGGGAAGAATAATAATAAACCCAAGGACAATGGTAATAATGAGAAGTTTAATAATAATGTTGGTGAGGGCAAGAAAGAAAGGTGGAAGGTGAAGTTTCCCTGTAATCTTTGTACAGACGATCACCTTACCCATTTTTTCCCCAAACTTTAGGATTTTGTGAGGCTTTTATCTCTATCGCTCGTCGTGTTGACTAATCCTTTTCCACATAACCAGCACATGGCCTCAAGCTCCTCGAATGCCAGAAATGTGGTGAGTGGGAGTCAAAACCCACTGATGCAAGAGGGTGACCGGTTATGCATCAATATGGTTAAATATGAGGTTAATGTAGCCACTCGATCTTGTGATTACATTTCTCCACAGACTATACCTGGTCTAGAGTCTCCCCCTCCTCTGGAGATGCCCTTACAGATCAAAAAACTAGAGCCCCTGCCTCATATTCCGAAAGGAGTACTTAAGTTCTCTACCGACAATCCTAATGTTAGAGCCGCCCAAAATTACTCTATTGTTGAGGACCTGGGTCAAACCCCTTGTGCGATGTTAGCTCTGGAGGTACTCCAGACGTGTCCTTCACAGAGGAATGCCTTGTTATCTGTGTTAGGAGATCTAGATCCTTGTGGCTCAAAAGTTATCAAGTTTGATGTCACAGATGTGAAGCCTAGCTTACCTTACCATGTGGCATTTCAAATCCACGTGGGTTACTCGAAGTATGTCATCAAGCGTATTGTTGTCAATGAAGGCACTGCAACATGTGTGATGTCCCCTGGTTTGTTGGAAAGCCCTCGACTCTCCGACCCTTTCTCAGTCTTCGACCATTTTGACTGCTTTTGACGGTTGTTCCTTCCGCCCTCATGGTATTCTTCCTTCCTTTCCAGTCTATTTAGGTGGGAATACCATAGAGGTGGATGTCGAGGTGGTTGATGCACCCCTTGACTATAACTTGTTACTAGGACACAATTGGAATTATGCTATGACTACAATTGTATCGTTCGTCTTCTGTACTCTTTGTTTTCCTCACGATGGGAAGATCGTGACAATCGACCAATTATCCTTTGCGTACTCTAGCTCCAATGCATCTGTTGGACCGTTGATCCCCGTGATCGAAAATTCTCAATCGGCAACTGAGAATATCGATGTCGGAATGTATTCATCCCTTATGGGTACCTTCAAATTCATGGAACGGGTTCACCATATACACATCATGTCTAGTAGGCATGTTTCATCATAGAGATTCATTCCTTTCCACACTTCCTATTTTAATGATCCTTGGACCCTACATTCCTCGACGATGTCTTGTGAAGGTCAATTACATTCTGGAATGGCCATGCCACTATCAGCAGCAGATATTGCATATCAAATTGTTCTTGACTCTTCTACCGATCTGGATCATGTTACCTCGCAGATGAATGAGGAGGATCATGTTCTCGAGCCCATGTGGGCCACTTCATCGTCTTGTTCACATGACTGCCTCGATGATACTTTTCCTTCATATGAAGATATCATTGAGGCCATGAATGGTTCCGACAGACCTTGGGATGATATGCATCATCGCTCCTATTTCCTCCCAGAGTTTGTTAGAATCGAACAAGATAATTTTAGATCTACTTTGAGAGAGATAGTCGGTCCCGCTGTAGTTCCACTTGATATGCACGACATTTATGCTGAAGGAAACATGGCGAGTATCACTCCTATCATCGCGATCAATATCTCTCGTACTCCTGGCAAGGTTGAAAATGTATACATCGGTGTGGATTGTTTGCCAGAAGAAATTATGATTTACACAGAACTCTTCAAAGAATTTTGAGATCTATTTGCTTGGTCATATGAAGAGATGCCAGGAATCGACCCTCGAATTGCCGAACATGAGATTTAAACTTACCCGGATGCTAAGCATGTTCGATAATGTATTAGAGATATCAATCCTAGGAAGGCCCCTGCTATTAAGGCAGAGGTAGAAAAGATACTTAATGTTGTCTTTATCTACCCAGATCCCTTGACTGAATGGGTATCTAATATTGTTCATGTGAATAAAAATCAAGGAACCATCCACGTATGCATGGATTTTCATGACCTGAATAAATCATGTTCTAAAGACAACTTCTCGACACCCTTCATCGATCAAATTCTCGATGAGTGTGCGAGAAGCGAAGTTTTTTCTTTCATGGATGGATTTTCAGGGTATAACCAAATTCATATTAAACCCGAGGACCAACATAAGATGGCATTTATTTTCCCTTGGGGTATTTTCGCCTACCAAAAGATGCCTTTCAGACTTAAAAACGTCGAAACAACCTTCCAACAAGATATGACCTTCACATTTCACAATATCAAGAATATACTCAAAGCCTATCTCGATGATCTTGCTGCTCACTCCCATAAGAGAGTGGATCACCCTAAGCACCTTCGGCTAGTCTTTGACAGATGTCTCCATTATTGCATCTGGTTGAACTCTAATAAATGCATCTTTTGGGTTAGGTCAGGTCAAATTCTAGGATTTTAGTCTCTGAGACTGGGATCATGGTAGATCCGTTAAAGGTTGAGGTAATACTTCGACTGCCTCCCCCATGCACTATTTTCCAACTTCAAGGTTTACAGGGGAAAGCTAACTTTTTACAATGATTTATAGTGAACTATGCCAATATTACTAAGGTTTTCATGCATCTCTTGAAGAAGGACACTCCTTTTATCTAGGATGAGTGAGCCCAGGAATCCTTCGATGCTTTGAAGAAAGCCTTGGTATCGACGCCTCTACTGAAGTCTCCATACTACAGTAGAGATTACTTTCTTTATGTCTCCACGTTCGAAGAGACAATTGGTATGTTGTTGGTTCAGGAGGATGATGAGCTTCGTGAGCACGTCATTTACTATCTTAGTCGAAACATAGTCAGCCCTAAACTCAAATATTCTCATGTTGAAAAGCTAGCTTTGTATGCCGTTCACGTAGTTCAACGATTACGACATTATATATTTCTCTGCAAAACTAGTGTGGTTGTCGATGTCAATCCATTTCAATACATCCTTACTAGGTGTATCATAGGGGGAAAGTATAATAAATGGATTGTCATTCTACAAGAGTCTAATCTCGATTTCGCTTCTGCAAAGTCCAAAAAATCACTAGTTTTTGCAGAGTTAATATCTAACATCCCTCGATTAGACGAGGATGTTATTCATGTTGATTCATTTGCGGATGAACACATTTTCCTCGTCTCATCGTCAGACCCTTGGTATGGAGATATTGTTCTCTATATTCAAACTTTGAATTTCCCTCAGCATCTCTCACGAGATGACCAACGACATATATGATTCCAAGCTAAGAACTATATTGTCATCAGTGACACTTTGTATCATCGAGGAGTATACAATATATTGCATCATTTTTTAACTCACGAAGAAGTTGAGTCTTTTCTAAATGACTACCACATTGGGGCTTGTGGTGGTCATCTATCTGGGCTTGCGATGGCCCAGAAAATTTTGCAAGCCGGTTATTTTTGGCCATCTATCTTTAAATATTGCGTCGAAGAAGTTAAGAAGTGTCACCCCTACCAGGTGTTTTGATCCAGGTGGATATCGGTGGCCACCCACCTTTTCCAACTGGCTCAAAACGGTTTTCTGACAATTTTGGTAATTTACTATTTTTAGCAGTTTTTAACTTTTGGGGCCATTTTGAGGGCCTAAATGATGGTTTTTTGGGATCTAGCTTCCCGATGATATCCTAAGTCTCTAATTGAGCCCCAAAAATGAATCTCCTCGGCGATACCTTTCCAACGATCTATCGTGCACCCCAAACAGAGATCGTATGCCAAAGTTACACCCCCGAGAAGTTGATACACCAAACTATTCAAAACGAGGGCCACAAAACTGTTGGCTTTTCATCTTCCGGGATTAGGGTTTTGGATTTTATTTATGATAAAAATTCCTTTGGAGCCTCATTTTAAGATAATCTTCTTGCGAATGTGAGTAGCAGACACATCTCTTCTCAGAGATAAGCTTCCACCATTCTAGTGAGTCTTTCACTCTGTATTTATACAGTCTTTGTACATTTTCGCTCATTAATAGAAAATTGTGTATTACTGTATCTCTGTGTCTATGGTTGCATCTCTGATACATTTCTATTATATTATTAGATATCCAATATATCTTTGTACATTTATTTATTATATCTTCGCTCTCATTTTGTGCCAAGAATAATTCGGGTCAATGGTATCAGAGCAGGCTGCTCTTGATCGTTTTTCAGTGCATGTCCCCGACGAGGTCTGAGTATAGCAAGTTGGGTATCGATCTTGTCTCTCTTGAATAAAATCTCTCTCACATGCCCAATAAACCCTCCATGGTAGAATAAAATAAAAATTATGGAGCAGATGATTCTATTAATCTGTTGCTTGAGAAAGCTCTCACGCGACAGAGGGATGAAATGATGGAGAATTTTGCCCACATCCTTCAATGCCTGTCGATAAAAACAAACACGTCTTTATCAAGCAACCACTTTGGAAGTTCCTCGCCTTTCAAATTACAAGTAAATTTTTATATTCCCATATTTTAAGGACAGATAGATGCGAATGCCTTAGAAAGATGGTTAAATCTGCTAGAAGGTTATTTCTATGTTCATAATTTCTCCGACGGGGAAAAGATCACCTTCGCACTTCTCAAGGCTCTCCCCCACGTCAAACATTGGTGGGAAACTTACTAGGAGAAAAGTTCCACATAGGAGTCTGGAATATATGGGGTCGATCCCACTTGGGATTTTTTTGTGGTTGTGGTAAAGGAACAGTATTACCTTGTTGGAAACTATGAGGACCAATACATGAGATGGGCCACATTGTGGCAAGAGAGGGGCCAAGAAGTTTAGGAGTTCACCAATACCTTCCATACCTGGCACACCAAGTTGGGTATAAAATACTCTGAATGACATTTGGTTCTGAAATACCATGGGGCTCTACACAGATACATCCAAACTGAAATGGATTTTTTGGACATCTCATCACTCGGTGTTGCTTATCAATATGTTTTTACAATTAAGTAGAAGTTTAAGCACCAGAAAAAATGATTCGGGTCTGCAAATCCACAACAAACAAAGTATGTTAAAGATTACCCTAACAAACAGTCTCCAAAAAACCAGTCCAAGCCATAGGAAAAGAAGAGTCACGGGAAGACAAAGAAGGACACCAGAAAATGGTGTGATTTCCACAAAATCCCCTAGCACAACATCGATGAATGTCGCTCAAAACATTCATTGGTGGCCAAGATCAAAGACAAATATCTGAACCCTGATTCAGAATTTGATTATGAAAATATTGGTAAAAGACAGATCATCGACGTAGACCCCATTTTTATTGTCACGACTGCAGCAATTCAAACAAAAGAACCAACAAATCCTAAAGTGCGGGAGCACCTTTTTCATTCACAGATGTGGGTGAAGGGGACCCCGCTGCATTTTATTGTTGATAGCGGAATCCAAAAGAACCTCATCTCAGCAGAGGTTGTCAAACAAATGGGATTGTCGACAACACCACACTTGCAACCATACAACATCGGGTGGCTTCGCCAGGGATGAGATCTTTGTGTCAGTCAACAGTGTCAATTACGGCATCCATCCCTTCAAGTATGAGGTATTATGTGATGTTTCCCTGCTGGATGTATGTGATGTTCTCTTGGGTCAGCCATATATGTGGAAGTGCCATGCTATCTATGAGTCTCGACCCCATAGTTTCATTGTTACTTTGGGGGGTCATCTCTACAGGATACCAGAGGTAGTTCCAAATACTATCCCACCTAAACAATGTTGCAAGGTATTATATCATACTACAAAATTCATCTTCTTCACAATCTGTTCAAAAGGTGAACAGAAGGATATTGCAACCATTGCAGCCTCAGCCTAAGCACCTTCTATCCAATAGAAGAAGGTCAACAAGATTGTAAAAAAGTGTAAATATTCCTTCTACACACATGCATCTCCTGTAGCCAGACTGGTTAAAAAATTCCAACCCTTCCAGCCACAGGTTCGTGACAACGTTCAACAAGCTAAGCAACGCAACTTCTCCAACAAGGCAAGCAGCTCATCAAAATGTAGATTCAGCAAACGCTTTTCCCTCTCCCCCGAGCACTCAATGCAATGGATTCCATTGCTTCCTAAGGAGGGAGGATTGATCCAGGTAGATATCTATGGCCACCCACCTTTTCCAACTGGCTCAAAATAGTTTTCTGGCAATTTACTATTTTTAGCAGTTTTTAATTTCCAGGGCCATTTTGAGGGCCTAAATGAAGGTTTTTTGGGATCGAGCTTCTCAATGATAGTTGAAGGCTCTGATTGAACCCCCAAAATGTATCTCCTCAATGATAAATTTACAATGAGCTATCATGCACCCCAAATGGAGATCGTATTCCAAAGCTAYGGCCCCGAGAAGTTGATACACCAAACTACCCAAAACGGGGGCCACAAAATTGTTSGCTTTTCATCTTCTGGGGTTAGGGTTTTGGATTTTCTTTATGATAAAAAGGCATTTGGAGCCTCATTTTAAGATCATCTTCTTGCAAATGTGATTAGMAGACACATCTCTTMTCAGAGATAAGTTGCCACCATTCTAGCGAGTCTTTCACTCTGTATTTTTACGGTCTTTGTACATTTTCGCTCATTAATAGAAAATTGTGTGTTACTGTATCTCTGTGTTTATGGTTGCATCTCTGATACATTTATGTTATATTACTGGATATATGATATATCTCTGTATATTTATTTATTATATATCCACTCTCATTTTGTGCCGAAAATAATCTGGATCATGTTCACTCGGAAAATGCTCTCGCATCCATCCCCTCTCCATCCAGTCATTACCGTCGATCCCTTCACCAAGTGGGGGGTGGAATTTGTGGATTGCAACCCAACTTCAGTAGGGGGGAATCAACACATTATTGTGGTTGTATAATACTTCAATAAGTGGATCGAGGCCATGCCTACAGTTAAATCCAATGGGAAGAATGTCGCCTTCTTCGTATTCAATCAAATTATAGCCAGGTTCAGAATCCTGAGTGAGATTGTCATTGATCATGGCAGTCATTTTCAAAATGAAATGATGGAAGAACTAGCATCTAAAATGGGTTTTAGGCATGGTCATTCTTCGCCTTACTAGCCCCAGGAAAATGGACAAGTAGAGGCCGTGAACAAGTCTCTCAAGACCATTTTGCAGAAAATTGTCATCCAAAGCAAATCTGACTGGCATATCATTCTTTATCCAACACTTTGGGCATACTGAACCTTAGTCAAGACTTCCACCAATTTTTCTCCTTTCCAGTTAGTACATGGTGTGGATTCGATATTACCTATTGAATGTGAAATCCTTTCTCTTATATTGGAAGTTGCGCTCCTACCTGACACTTCTGATCTCGAACAGCCTCGTACACCTAGAGATTATAGATGAGTAATGTCGAGACGCCTCTACGACTATCGAAGAAAATAAAAGATGTGTCAAGGTCCAATACGATAAGTTTGTCTATCCTTAGTAGTACGTTGAGGGTGACTTGGTCCTTCTATATGATCAAGCCAAAGAAATACTAGGGGTAGGCAAGTTCAAACCCATGTGGCACGGTCCCTATACCGTGCAACGTGTCTTAGAAAAAGGAGCCTATGAATTATAAAATTATGAAGGGAAAATGTTGGCTGAGCCCAGGAATGGGCTCTATTTGAAAAGATATTTTTCTTGAGCCCCAATCTTGGGCGTAACTCTTTTTATACTAATGTAATTTAGTGTATATATATATATATATTCCCTTTATTTTTATCTTCATCTTGCTTATCAAGTTTTCCCTTAGTTGGTAGATGTCAACGGAGTGATCCAGATTATTTTCGGCACGAAATGAGAGCGGAGATATAATAAATAAATATACAGAGATATCTCAAATATCCAAAAATATAACATAATATTGTCAAAGATGCAACCATAAACATAGAGATAGAGTAATACAATTTCTATTAATGAGCGAAAATGTACAAAGATTGTAAAAATATAGAGTGAAAGACTCGCTAGAATGGTGGCGGCTTATCTCTGAGAAGATATGTGACAAATGTGCTCATTCGAAAGAATATGATTGTTACAATGAGGCTCCAAATGCCTTTTTAACATAAGTAAAATCCAAAACCCTAACCCCAGAGGATGAAAAGATAAAAGTTTTGCGGGCCCCGATGGGGTATTTGATACGTCAACTTCTCGGGAGCATAACTTTTGCATACGTTCTATGTTTGGGGTGCTCGATACACCGTTGAAAAGGTATAATCGAGAAGAACGATTTACGATTGGCCCACATAAGTGCCCTTGGCAATCACCCAGGCCCCAAATCCCCAAAAAACATCATTTAGGGCCTCAAAACGGCCCCGGAAGTTTGGAACCCAAAAAACCATCGAAAAACTGCCAAGATGGAAAACTGTTTTTTGATCCTGTGGAATAGGTGGGTGGCCACCAATATGCACCTGGAAACAATCCTCCCTCCTTAGGAAGTAATGGTCTCCATTGTGCTAAGTTCTTGGGGGAGAGGGGGAAGCGTTTGGTGAATCTGAATCTTAGTGAGTTGCTTGCCTTGCTAAAGACGTCACGTTGCTTAGTTATTGGAAGGATGTCATGAATCTGTTGTTGGTAGGGTTAAATTTGTTCAATCTATCGGGCTCCATGAGATGTCTGTGTGCACAAGGAATATTTTCACTTTGTTGCAGTCTTGTCGACCTGCTTCTGTTGGATAAAAGGTGCTTGGGTCAAGGCTGCAGTGGTTGCAGTATCCTTTTGTTCACCTTTTGAACAGATTGTGAAGAAGCTGAATTTTGTAGTATGAGATACTACCTTGCGACACCATTTAGGTGGAACAGTAGTCAGAACTACCTTTGGTATTCTTTAGAGATGACCCCCAAGAGAAACAATGATACTATGGGGTCGAGACTCATAAACAACATGGTGTTTCCACATATATGGATGGCCCAAGAGAACATCACATAATACCTCATCCTTAAAGGATTGGATTCCATATGACAATCGATACTATTGGTTGGCATGAAGATCTCTCCCTAGCGAAGCCACCTGATGTTGTATGGTTGTGGGTGTGGTGTTGTCGAAAATCCCAACTGTTTGATGACCTATACTGAGATGAGGTTCTTCTAGCTTCTACTATCAACAATAAAATGCAACAGGGTCCCATTCAACCACATCTGTGAATGAAAAAGGTGCTCACCCTCTTCAGGATCTGTTGGTTCTTCTGGTTGAATTGTTGCGGTCACAACAATAGTAGTGGGGTATGCATCGATGATTTGTCTTTTACCAGTATTTTCATAATCAGATTCCAAATCAAGGTTCGGCTCCTTGTCTTTGATCTCAGCCACCAATGACTATTTTGAGTGACATTCATCGGTGTTGTGCTAGGGGATTTTGTGGAAATCGCACCATTTTCTAGTGTCCTTCTTTGTCTTCCCATGACCCTTGTTTTCCTATGGCTTGGAATGGCTTTCAGGAGATTGTTTGTTAGTGCCATATTTATCATACTTTGGTTGTTACAGATTTGTAGAGAAGAACTCTCGTTTGTTCTGGTGCTTAAATTTGTGATCGATTTTAACAGCATATCTATAAGTAGCACCAAGTGATGAGATGTCCAGAAAATCCATTTCAGTTTGGATGTATCTATGTAGAGCCCCACGGTATTTCAGAACCAAATTTCGTTCAGAGTATTTGATACCCAACTTGGTGCTTAAGGTATGGAAGGTATTGGTGAACTCCGGAACTGCTTTCCCCCTCTCTTGTCGCAGTGTGGTCCATCTCATGTACTGGTCTTCATAGTTTCCAACATGGTAATATTGTTCCTTGACCACATCCACAAAAAACTCTCAAGTGGGTTCGGCCCCATATATTCCAGACTCCTCTGTGGAACTTTTCTCCCAGTAATTTTCCCGCCAATGTTTGACATGGGGGAGAACCTTAAGGAGTGTGAAGGTGATATTTTCCCTGTCAAAAAAATGGTGAACAAGAAATAACCTTATAGCAGATTTAACCATTTTTCTAGGGAATTCACATCTATCTAACCTTCAAATACAAGAATATAAAAATTAACCTGTACCTTGAAAGGAAAGGTGCCTCCAAAGTGGTTTCTTGATGAAGACATGCCCGTTGTAACGGTAGGCGTTGAAGGATGTGGGAAAAATTCTCCATCATTTCATCCCTCTGTCACGTGAGAGCTTTCTCAAGCAACAAATTGATAGAATCCTTTACTTTGTCATTTTTATTTTCTTCCACCATGGAGGGTTTCTTGGGCATGCGAGAGCAATTTTCTTCAAGAGAGACAAGCTTGAGACCCAACTTGCTATACTCAGACCTCGTCGGGGACATGCACTGAAAAAAATGACCAAGAGAAGCCTACTCTGATACCACTGATCCAGATTATTTTCGGCACGAAATGAGAGTGGAGATATAGTAAATAAATATACATAGATATCTCGAATATCCAAAAATATAACATAAATGTATCAGAGATGCAACCATAAACACAGAGATACATTAATACAATTTCTATTAATGAGTGAAAAAGTACAAAGACTGTAAAAATACAGATTAAAAGACTCGTTAGAATGGTGGCAGCTTATCTCTGAGAAGATATGTGATGGATGCGCTCATTCGCAATAAGATGGTTGTTACAATGAGGCTCCAAAGGCCTTTTTAACATAAGTAAAATCCAAAACCAAACCCCAGAAGATGAAAAGCCAAAAGGTTTGCGGGACCCAATGGGCGTAGTTCATACGTCAACTTCCCGGGGATGTAAATTTTGCATACGATCTCTGTTTGGGGTGCTTGATGCAATGTCGTAAAGGTATAATGGTGAGTGCCTTTGGTAGTCACATGGGACCCAAATCCCCAAAAACGTCGTTTAGGGCCTCAAAACGGCCCCGGAAGTTTGGAACCTGAAAAACTACCAAAAAAATTGCCAAGATGGAAAACTGTTTTTCGAGCCTGTGGAATAGGTGGTTGGCCATTGATATCCACCTGGATCACGGAGTCTTTGGTCTACTTAGTATTCGCAGACAAAGCCATTAATCATACACAGAACTTGGCTTCCGTCACTTAGGTTGTTTACTCACCCGAGGGTCTACTGGTGTCTTCAGGTGGCATATAACTAGGGTCATCCATGAATAATGTGGCTGAATATAACATCATTATAGAACTTTTGCACGATTCCATTTCACATGGTATTCTCTCGTTAGAAGCTTTCCTGGAATCCCAGTTAGTAGTATGTCAGTTGAACGACAGTTATCGTGTGCATCACCCTACTCTACTCCGACGATTCCTATGGGTACGACTTTTAGAATGAAAGTTTGATTTTATTACGTATCATCACATACCTATAAGTTCTAATTATGTATCCGATGCATATGCTAATTTTGTTTTAGATCGGCATTTGTCACATAACTAAAGCAATGAAAACATTTTCATCAATGTACACATTGTAACATAATTTAAGCCGAAGAACCATGTTTTTATATATATTTCAAAAAATATGATGTTATAGTACAAAATTGGGGCTAACACCCTCAATATAAATATACAGTCGATCATACAATAGTCATGACATATACAACTATGGCGCTGGATGAGTGTCATGACAGCAGACTACGAAATTTGTGAGACGCCAAAAGAGTCATACCCAAGCACAGGGCACACCTACCACCTTCCACTGCATAGCCTCTGGTAGATCCTCCACCTGAACCATAGGAATCCTCTGCATCAAACGAGACAGGTTTCCCTACATGTTTTGAAGCACTCTATCTATGTCCCCTCCCGCTACCTCATCTCCTTGGTGCCTCTGACGATGTCATGGAAGTCCATTCGGCCGTCATGGACCTACGTCTACATCACATACATGTTTAATTAGTACTTAACATCATCCAAAAATATTTTTCTTTTCCTATACAAAAATACAAAAAAAATAACATATTTAAAAAATTGTGACATACCTATGTCTCCGTAGGTGGACCCTGGTGGTAACAGAATATCCGGATCTCCTCTGAAGTCAATCCCTACGTAAGGGATGTCATCCAGATATATCACTTGTCGACTCCACCAGAAGAAAAATTCATCATTGTAGGGTGTTGGCATCCTACCACCCCCTATCGCCTCATCACCTCAATCCATCGTGCCATGCCTGGATCACGAGGTCCACGCAGAATAATAGCAACTCTAGGGCCCAGACCTGGAACCCGCTCAAAGAAAAAACTATAAAGGATAGAAGTGAACCCAAAATTCCTCTTTCCACCCAGTTTGCAGTTTGTTAGCTGGCTCTTCATGTTGGCCAATAGTGAGGTGCACCAGTCATACATTGTGGGTCGCAAGCACTCCAATGAATAGAAAATAAGTGGCATCAGTGCCTAGTGAAAAGAGGCTGACCCTATGATCCATGTTAAAACTAGGAAAACAATCTTGAGACTTATATTGTTTATCAATCTGATTGGGAGTTGGCTCCCTACCTTCTCAGTCCCTACAATGCAATGAGAGGCTATGCAATCCTCAATATTCATGCCACTCCCAGCTCCTCGGGCTTTGAGGTTAACCACCTCACCCCCAACATGACAATCCCATCAAGAAATAGATGTCCTCAACTTCAATCCTTAATGGTTGTCCATCAAGGTTGAAGCTCTCACTATCTGGATCCTAGTAGTTCACAAGAAATTGAAACAATCTCACTTGAGCCCTCATCCCTTTGAGAGCCCAAAACTTGTATATACCACATCTTTTTAAGGCCATTTGGGCCCTTGGTTCTCTCTCCATTGCAACATCCACCTCCTCATTCTCTATTTCTCTCCACTCTAACACCATCCTACAAGAGTCAAACCCTTTTTTGAGTTAGAAACCTTTAAAAAACATTATCCATGGACATATACGCAAGTTTTAGTGTACACAGTTGTAACACCCCTGTTTTGCCCAGCTTGTAATTAATCATAAAATAGGATTACCATGCTAAGGCATGTGGACAATGTAAATGTATTATTGTTTGAGTTGCCAATAACTGACTGTGGGGGTGAATCCTTGAAAGTAGTATCCATGATATCACTAGAGGAAAGATTGTGAAAACTATAAGAGAGGGTTCATTATATCAAATAACCCCAAATTTCCCTTTATGGGGATAGTAAATATCCTTCAAATCCCAATGAGAGAAACATGTTAATGAAGAAAGGACCAGTGGTTGAATTATCAACCACTCCCGTGAATGAAATCATGGTCTGACTGCAGAATGTCAGCCTTAAGTACCACTGGGTATGACAGACCAAGCTGACCCAAGTTCCCTTCTGAGAGAAGGAACAGGATGGGTCGAGAACCATCCTAGGGAAAAGAGATAATAAATATCGGTAAGGAGAATGAGCGGAGCTCTCAAGAGAAGGATGAATAGAAGTCTGCAAGCTTGATGTTGAGTGAGCATATGATAAACCTCACCTAGGGACATAACATAAAGAAAAATCTTTGAACGTTGTAGAGAACAGAACCCGAGCAGAAGCTGAAACAGAGAAAGAATCCTTGAGAACCACGAGAGTTCCCTGGTGATATCATGGCTTGGCATGAGGGTGGCCAGAGTACTAAGAATTAATGCCTCTGAGCCTATGGTCGGGTGGAAGGACAAACACCCACAATCAGTTAGTTGGCTACCACCTGTAATAAATAAGTAATAGCATATCTTGTGTATTTAAGTGGTACTGTGAATTAAAGTTGGATATCTTATGAATGTTGCAAGGATGGATATGTTTGCTTAATGATTTATACTGTACCCTTTTTGTGTCTTCTTGATTGTGTAATTAGGCAAGTAGGAAATTGCATGATTTGGACGCGTTTTTATACTCGTAAATGCTTGCGTCATGTGGTGGCTTAAGCCAGAGCCATGAACTATGAGTTCATCGATCGTGAGCATAGATTCATGTATGTAGGTAGACCCTCCTATTCATTCTGAGTCTCTTACATCCTTTCGTTTGGAAGATGAACGGATGAGATCCGTTYGGGAGGATCCAAGGCCTGTCATGATYGTTAGATTTGAAGGAGGAGCGTAGGCATTAACGCCTCAACTACTTCAGTCTCCGCAAGATCGAAGAATGTTGGTAATCATTGTGAAGGGGATGGATCCTATGAAATCCAAACTTGTGATGCGATATGGACTGTAGATCCAAGGATCTATCGAGGCCCACCTTGACCRTCGGATCTGTGAGTGCGGATTTCACRCGACGGGAGAATTGTGCGTTGGTGCGATTAAACTTCTGAAACCYGAATTTGTGATGTGATATGGACCATTGGATAGAGGAAGGTCGTGAACCATCAATTCGACATGAGAATATTAATGCAAGGAGTACGTGGGAGTTTGAAATTCCCTAAGGACCAAGCTCATAAGAGACTAGCACTTTTCAGAAGCACAGATGAGGTTCAAGAGGTGAACTTGTTTCAAGTTCATAAGCTCAAAATGGAAAGAAGAAGTCGAGACCCATACATCAGGGCTCGCAGGAAGTAAATCGAAGGTCAAGACCTTCGAATCATCTGAAATATTCCAAGTCAACGAAGATAGTGAAAGCTTAGGAGGAGGAGAAACAATGATCGTTGGATCGAGCACTATGAAAGATCTGGACCATTGGGATCCACGTCCAGACAATTAGAAGAGGGTGTAGGAGGAGATCATATCTAGGCCGTCAGATATGAGAATGAGGACCAATATTCATTGGATCCCAAGGAAAGTGCACAAGGCTGAACCCTTTCAAAATGCACGGGAGAGTGGACTTGCGAAGTCCCGAAGTTCTGAAGTCAATCGAAACCGTCCATCATCAGGGTTGATACGTGGCATAAGATCCACAACTTCATAGGTTTGTGGACAAGGAGGAGGAAAAACAACTGAAGAAAATCCTGGTCGTTGATCGCCATGGGGATACGTGTCAGGAGATCATATATTTTGGGTAAATGCACTTCGGAAGGAAACGAGTGCATAGAAGCTTGAAACTCTCGAAAGCCGAAGAGCCAAAGTAGATATTGTACATCAACTGATAGAAGATATGTGTCGATAGATCAGAGACTTCGGGTAAAATTACTTCAAAGGTTTCCAAGTGAGGAGTGAGACAAACTTCTGAAGCCCCGAAATCCAGACAGTTGAAGCATCGCAGTGCCGAAGAGCCGAAGCACCGAAGAGTTGAAGTGCCGAAGAGCCAAAGTGTCGTAGAGTTGAAGCGTCGAAGGGCCGAAGACCCAAAGGTATCTGGACAGTTAGATCTAGAGAGACACGTGGTGATAGATCGCAAGCTTCAGGTAAATTACATTGGATTTTTAGTTGAGAATTGAGACTCCCAAACCCCGAACACCCGAAGTGAATCTAGACTGCTAGATCCATAGGGACGTGTGGCGATGGATCGTGGACTCCAGAGAAATATGTTTGAGATTTTTCAGTTGAGATTTGAGACTGCTTAAGTCTAGAGAGTCGGAGATTCAAAGTAAATCTCAACCATCTGATCATCCAAAGTAGATCTCAGTCATCATATCGTCCGAAGTAAATCTCAAGCATTGGATCATCCTAAGTGAATCTGGACCATTTGATCTAGAAGAGACGTGGCATAAATCTATGGATTTTGGGTAAAGGCCCGAAGTAAACCTCAACTGTTCGATTAGAGATGACATGCAGTAGTAAGACGCATATGTCGAGGGGGAGTGAAAGTTGAATACTGATAAATATGAAGTCCAAAGACGCGAAGGGATCGTAGTCATTGATCCGAGAGAAACACGCTTCAGTGGATTATAAATTTCAGATAAAATCCATTAGGAAAAATGAGATTTGAGATTTGACATTTCCGAAGTCCGAAAATCCGAAGCGACAAGAGTCGTCGATGTGAAGGTGGACACGTGGCGCCAGATCTAGAACTCCAGAAGAAAAGAGAGGAGGAAAAGGTCTGAAGGCCCGGAAAATATCTTGATCATTGATTGAGGAGGGATTTGAAGAACTGTTGATCTGGTTAAGGAGGCCAAAGTCCCGAAGTGGGAGAAGAACCGTCGATTGAGGAGGACACATGGCAGATGATCTACCATTTCAGAGAAATCTCTCCAGAAGAAATGAGAATTTGAGAACTAAAACTCCCGAAGGTCGGACTCAAAGAGGAAATCATAGCCACACATCTATAGTGATAAGTGTCAGCATATCTTCCACTTTGAAATATTGACGTACGGAAGAAAGGAACGTTCGAGACTTGAGAATTCCAAAGTCCAAAATTCTGAAACGAATCACAGTCGTTGATTTGAAAGAGGTCAGATCTGATCTGTAGATTTGAAAGAGATAGATCTGATCCGTCAGTTCTAAGGCACCATCAAGATCATGAGATCAACGGTCCTGTAGCATTGTGGGGATCAAAGATGCACAAACTTTAAAAAGTTGAGGGCAGGCTGCAATCCAAACCATGGTTTTGAAGAAAGGGCATGTGGAGGCTCAAGGTGAATTGCAGGGAAAAAAGTAGTTTGGTTTCAAACCACCTTTGGTCATGCTCACAATCGCATGGTTACGTAAGGCCATCGCCCAAGGTAATATCAAGGAAGGGGCTTATTAGAAAAGGAGCTAGCGCCCAAACTCTGAGATTTCATAGGCATAAAGAGGAGGGTTGCGGGTACCTTTAGACCTGCACCAAGAAGTCGAAAGGGTCTGTGTCTAATTACAAAATGAGACCATCAAGGTCTCAGAGAGTCATTTGGATCTAGAATCGGAGATCCTTGACCGGGAGGTCAGACTGGTTCCCCAACCATCCAAACTAGAAACCATGGATGGAGAATCTTTCCTTTAAGAAAAGCGAAAATTTTTATGCCCTGTCGTGGGTGTGTTACAAAAGTCATGTATAGGGCTGCCTATATGTTGGTTTTTTTTCAAACAGTCACGTACAAGTATGTATATACATGACCTAATAAATTGTAGCTCGTGTACACCTAAGTTTTGAATTTGTGCCATAAATAACTTAGAAAAGGAGGCCTAATTACAAATTCTAATCCATTGAAAAGAAAGAGGAGAGAAAGATGAATTACATGGTCCAGACGGTCGTCGATTCCATCGCTCGTAGCTCCCACAATCACCAGTTGAAGTTCAGAGGCAATTTGGTCCAAAATCCACTATTTGGGTAAAAAATACAAATAGTATAGTAAAATTGATTTTTTTTACTATTTATAGAAACTTTTTACCCACTTTGCATAGTTTCATCCAATATTTTGGCCTAATGGACTAATACGACAGTGGATGGAGTTAGTTTTTGTAGTTTTATCCAGGGATTCTTGTGGTTTTTAGTGCCATGTCGCTTGTTCGTAACTTAGACAGGTATTTTCGTTACCCATCATATAGGATAGGTATCCAATCCATCATGCACACTTGCATCATCCTATGACTTCAACTCATATGCCTTAGGTACAAACCCATTTTATAGTGACACAGAACCTTCTATAGGCAACTAGAAGTGTCGTTATCAGATGGTAGAGACTTACCAAACATGGGTACCCTAGTTATATCCTCTACTTCATTCGGTGCCCATGCAGAGATTTTTACCCGTAGGATCGGGAGTCCCTTATATCTAATACATGACTTTATGTTCAAACCTTATTTTCTTACTCATAAACATGCTGACCTGTACCTAGAGGAATCCCAAACGAGTTTGATTTAAGCTCTTTTCTGACTCATTCTAAAAAGAGAAAAGATTGTCGATTGAACTTGTCTCTATCACACTCATAAATTGGTTTTGAAAGGACACCTATTTGGTGCAAGTTTATCCCTTTTTCAAACCAAGTAGACTAAGATTATGAAAAAGGAAATTTTTTGGCGTTAAGTTGTAATTGCATCTCATTCTCTTTCTTGCATTATTGAGCCTATTTTCAGTTCTCGCTTTTGCATTATAAGTCTTTCACCTCAACGGTTTGCATCATCAACCAAGCAGAGCCTTGTTTATATCCTTTACAGCTTGACACCCTATACCCAAGAGGAAACATTCCCCTGAGTGTCCATCTCCTGCATGCACCTCCTTGCATTGAGAATAGGTATGTTCCACTGTTGGAACTAGATTGCTTACTTGCGAGACTTGTTTCCTCCTCTGTATCATAACATTCATTTGACTATGAAAAAACAAAAAAAGACGGGCAGGAAAATAATATTATGTTATATTGGCAGTAGTCATGTCGCCTTTGACAATAGCACAAAAATTTTGAGTCCACTTGTCATCAAAATTTTGGGTTTAGCATGACCTTAGGAAGTTGAGATTGTTACAGAGAGTTTACTCCCCCCACTAGCTACTCTTCCAATCCATATGGAGAGTTTGATTGATTCCTCCTTAATCTCAAAGTTTCATCATTGATTATACGCTTCCAGAGTCTTCCATATGTCTCATTCTCTTGTTCAAAGGATGTCTATAAACCTCTGTCATCAATTCCTAATAATTATTGACTTTGCATCTCAGCCATACCCTTAGTGTGTCTCAGAATTACATGAAGTTGTAGTCCTATTACGCACCCTGGTCCTACTTTCCTCATTGGTAGGTAAACTGGAACCCAGCAATCAACATTTCATCATGGGTCGTTGACTAGGTGGTTTCCCTTGTGTTCTATGGCAATAAATATATTCACACATTAGGATCCGTGCAGTGTCTTGGATTCCATTAGCCTTATTGGTGGTTTCCTCTCCTTTGTCGCCAGTTTTCCTTATTGGTTGTTATTCAGAGGGTCTTTTTTCGTGTACTACTTGCATCTAGCACACGCGAAATATGCACAGGTTCGTTGGTTCATGAACATGTTCTTCGTCTGATTTCCTCCAAATCATCAAGCTCCTTCTTTGTACCTCGTGATGAATGATGAGAGAGTCCTTAATGCTCTCCTTTCAGCGGGTCTCCTTCCATCGACTTCATTTCATCTATTCTTGAGATGAGACCTAGATTCCTATGAGTACCTAGAGGCTTGCAGTCATTAGTGGCAAGTTCTCTCGCCATCGACAATTGGGAATACATCAATGTATCCTGATCGATGTATTCTTCAAGTGTTCGACCTCGACACCTCTATTCACACTTGTAAGAATGTACTAAGTGCCTTGATACCTACTTTCATTATCGGTAGGTTGTCTCGCATTTTTTAACAGTATACCTTAATGACCGATAATCAAATGAAGTCTCATTGTGTTTGAACTCAACTCCTTTATTCACACGATGTAGACTTGCACCTTTGGCGGATTGTGTAGAAGACTTGAAGACATCATTTTATAGTCGCATCTTTCCTGAGTTGTTGCTACCTTTCATTGGACCAGTACCTATGTGACTTCAGTGATCATGGGAGATCAAATTGTACTCCATTGTATATAGATATCTTCAGATTGATTTTGAGACTGGTTTTATTGGGCCTTTTTCATGACTATGACAACCTTTGGCATATAACCACCTTTTTATTGCCTACTCATGGCCATGAACAACCATTTGGTATATTTTCACATGGATCTGCAGTGTAATTCAAATTGGAAGCCAAGTGTGCAAAGTCAATGTAGATCATAATGAGCAACTAGTTCTTCTAGCTGGGTCCCCATTACTCCACTTATGGGTATTATAATGTATTTTGGCCATCGCAGATACTCCTCTGACATCACACATTAGGGGGCATCTATTATAGCAAGATTTTCCTCACCTTGTGAAAACTTGCGCAAAGGGCCTTTTTCCATTTCCCTATGCAGACTTGAAGTCCCTTTTTGCAAATCCCAGAGCTACAAACATTATTTTTCCACATATACCCACCCTATCTATTATACAACATGCATATACGCAAGTTGCACCACTACAGCCTGCGTACATCAAGTTTTGTGCCCAAAATTAAAAAAGGATGTCGAGTTTCCATGTCACATCACGAGATCCATAAACCTTGACCTTCCATATACTGGAAACATTTTGACTCGGCCCTTCATTTCCACTTGAAGGATATGAATGGGCCAAATCTAAGCTATGTAAAAGACGAGAAGAATTCAACTTTGAGATAAAAGTTACTCTGGAGAAATTATTCACTTCATATTGAGTCTGCATCCCTTTATCCTTTTAAGTCTGAACACATTCTTCAGCCCCCAACCTCTTCCCTACTTGATTGAGAACCTCATTGTCTCTCTTATATGATTTTTCCTTTGGTAGAGGATTGAAGTGGTGGATTCCCAGCTGGAAGGGACTTAGTTTCTCAGTTTTGAACCGTGTCGACATGGAAGTTTGTAATTCATTCACTTATGTTGATTACATTTTAATAGAAATACTATTTTCTCGTCCAATTAATATCTTGAAAATATTTGAATTGTTATTCCATGGGAATATTTGTTATGAATGTTGATGGATTATGCTATTGAATGTGCTAACATTATATATTATCACCATATTCTTGCGTTTCTTGGTTGTTGAGGACAAGTTGTAGGTATATTTCTTTGAGTCAAGTGTTCAATAGTGGACTTCATCGAATGTCTGGATGAGGTAGGCCTTTTATCTTGTCCTGCTAGCATATTTTTTTATATAGCATACTTGACATTAGAGTTGATTGCTGCCGTCATTTTCGTCTGTTGTGGTTTACCCCTAGCCATAGAGATATTTTCCTCATAACAACTATTCACACAGCTCCATATCCATGTCTCCAGTCTCTATGTTTAGAGTTTCGAAATGATTTTTTGCATCCTTCTTAATATCCTCCATTATATTTAAAACATTACCCCTTTGAGTATTGATTTCCTCAACCCTATTGTGCCATTGTCTTGCTTTATCCTTCTTATAGAAGAAGTTGGTGTTTTTGTCCCTAACTTGAAGCCACAAACTTCTAGATTTTAACCTCCACATTTCCTCCTCCTTCTTTGACAACTTTATATAATTATGGTACATTATATGTTCCTTCTACATCAAATCCTAGGAAACTTCATTATTCTCCATCCATTCTTGTATATCAACAATCTGTCTATAATTGTCTGCTAATTCAACAACTGGAGAATGAACTGATTCTTTTGCCCAAATTTGTAGAGCAACCTTAGTTATTTTGAGAATTTGTTCCCAAATATGGACAGGGGAACCCATGATCCATTGATGCCATGTATTGGAGACCAAAAGGAAAAAGATCGGATTCTCCATCCATAAAGGATTAAACCAAAAGGGTATAGGCCCCAAATTTTCTTCTTTTGATATACACATGGAGATGGGTCAGTGATCAGAACATGCCCATGGTAGGATAAGAGAGGAAATCATCCCAAGATGTGCCAAAATGTTAGAAAAATAGGATCACGGAGCAATAAAATAAAACAAATGCGAAAATGAAAACAGAAGATACACAATAGAATAGAGACATAGATATACATGGTTCACCCAATGTGGGCTACGTCCACCAGAGAAATTTCCAAGTCCTTCCTTATTATTATCCAAAAAATGAAGGGATACAACCTACAACACACCCGTTGCAACTTCCTCTTCTTTTTCTCATAGTCTCCTCTCTCAGAATACAATATTCACAATAATACCCAACCACAATACATTTCCCTCATAAAAGATGGTTTCCTTCTAGGGAAAAAAACCCTAACATAACTTCTATCGTCATATATGTGACCTTGTAATGAACGGTCCAGATTGACTACGAAATTACAATATTTGAATTGCGAAAAAAAAAAAAATCGGCCCATGAATTGTGTATCATGCAGTTTCTTTGATCTGCATATAAATTAGGAAGATAATCAAGTTCCACAACCAAAAATATCCCACTTGGAGACTAATCACAACAACTCTATTTTTTTTATACCTGTTGGACTATGATCCACCTTAGACCTAAAAAATTTCTCATCTTCACCTTCATGCTTGAAAGCCAACTGAAACTGAGCAAGAACTCAATTTCTCCCTGGTTACTACCTTTGTTAACATGTCTGCAAGATTTTGGCTAGTATGTATCTTTTCCAACTTCAAATTTCCATATTCCAAGATTGATCATATGAAATGGTACCTGAGTTGTATATGCCTAGTATTCAAATGGAAGGCTGAGTTCTTTGCAAGATGAATGACACTCTCACTGTCACAGTACAACCTACTATTCTCTTGCTTCTTTCCCAATTCCTCCATAAACCTCTATATCCAAATCATTTCTTTACCAGCCTTTGTAGCAACAACATACTCTACTTTTTTTGTTGAAAGTGCAACAAGCTTTTGTAGTTTCGAAATTCAACTTATTGATGTTACACCTATAGTAAAAAAATACCTTGTGGTGCTCATCCTGCTATCTTTATCACTTGCCATATTTGAATCAAAAAATCCCTGTAGAACAGCTTCTAAACCTCCATTACATAATCCATGAGTAGCAGTACCTCTCAAATACCTGAGAATCCACTTTACTTCCTCCCAATGTTCTTTACCTGGATTATTCATATACCTTCTCACAACTCCCAGTGCATGTGCAATATCTAGTCTTGTGCAAACCATCGCATACATCAAGCTGACAATTGTTAATGAATAAGGGACCCTAAACTTGTAATCTATGTCCTCTTGTGTCTTGGGACACATTTCCTTACTTTATTTGAAATGGTTAGCCAAAGGTTTACTAACAGGTTTTGCATTATGCATTCTAAACCTCTCCAACACCTTCTCTATGTACTAACCCTAACACAATGTCATTTTGTGATTTTTCTTGTCTCTTGTTATTCTCATACCAAGGATTTTCTTTTCAGCACCCAAATCCTTCATCACAAATGAATTAGGTAATTTTATCTTGAGCAAATTTATATCCTACATATTAGACCCTGCAATAAGCATGTCATCTACATACAGTAGCAAGATAATATAGCTTCCATTTTCTATTCTTTTAAAACAAACACATTGATCAAAATGACATATAATATAACCTTGTCCCATCATAAACCTATCAAACTTCAGATACCACTGCCTTTGAGATTTCTTTAGGCCATATGAGCTCTTCTTCAACCTGCATACCAAATTCTCCTTCCCTTTGACCTCATACCCTTGTGGCTGCTGCATATAAATCTCTTCATCTGAATCCCCATGGAGAAAAGTTGGTTTTACATCTAACTATTCAAGATGAAAATATTCTACTACCACAAGACTTAAAATAGTCCTAATTGAAGTCATTTTAACAACAAGAGAGAATATTTCATCAAAATCTATACCTTTCTTTTGTGCAAACCCCTTTACAACAAGTCTAGCCTTGTCCCTCTTTTTTCCTCCATCTTCTTCCTTCAACCTGTAATCCCATTTATTCTGCAATTCTCTTTTTCCTGCAGGTAATTGAACCAAATCCAAAGTTTGGTTATTCACCAATGAATCCACTTCCTCTTTCATGCCTAGCTCCCACTTTTTTTTAGTTCATAACTTTCTGACTCGCCATAATCAACTAACAATAAATAATAAAATGAAGGAGAGTATCGTTTAGGGGGTCTACTTAACCTGGTAGATATTCCAACAACACTTGCAGGAGTTTCAGGGACTTGTTTCTCTTGTTGTTGTACATTTTGATTTTCTGGTACCTTTGGAATTTCTTTTTCAATGATCTCATCAAGCACTATGTATTCTGGTTTTTCTTTTTCCTGTTTCTTTCCCTACAACTGATCTTTGTACATGACCTTCTAATTGGATATGACATCTCCACTCGTAATTATTTTTTCATTTTCATAATCCCATAAGTGATAAACAAAATCATTAACACAGTATCCAATAAAGGCACACTTCTTGGATTTTACCTCAAGCTTTGTTCTATTTTATTTATCAATATGGACAAATGCTTCACAACCAAAAGTCTTCAAAAAAAAAAATAGTTTACCTTTTTACCTGTCCATGCCTCCTCTGGAATTCCACCATCCAAAGAGCTTGAAGGTCCTCTTTTTATTAAGTAAATAGTAGTATCTATAGCATCCTCCCAGAACTATAAGGGAAACACAACATGCAATCTCATACTCCTTTCACGCTCCATGATTGTCATGTTCATCCTTTCTGACACACCATTTTCTTGTGGTGTTCCTAGAACTGTATTCTCTCTAAGAATCCCAAGGTATGAACAGTAATAATCAAACTCCTTTATGCAATATTCACCTCCATTGTCTGATCTAAGACACTTCAACCTTTGTCCTATCTCATTCTCAACCAAAGCTTTCAATTTCTTAAGAGTATCAAAAACATCAGATTTTTGTCGAATGCAATAAACCCAAGTTTTTCTAGTTGCATCATCAATAAAAGTAACATAATAATGAGAGCCACCAAGAGATGATACCTTAGTTGGTCCCCATACATCTGTATGCACAAGCTCTAACCTTTCTCTCTTCTTTTCTTTTCTGACTCTAAGAAATTTGACTCTCTTATGTTTTCCATAAACATAGTGCTCACAGAAATCCAAACAAATTTTTTTAAGATCTGACAAAAAATTTATTTTTTGAAGTATATACATCCCCTTCTCACTCATGTGTCCAAGCCTATTATGCCACAGTGTTGTATCCACTCATGTAGAAGCTACAAAAATAGAAGAGTTAGTATTACCAGTACTTAAATACAATGTACCTACCTTCTCTCCTTTTGCTATCACCAGTGATCCTTTGGTGACCTTCCATGCCTTATCTGTAAATATAGATATACATCCTTCACTTGAAAATTGCCCTATTGAAATTAGAGTTTTCCTTAGATATGGAACATGTCTTATCTCTTTCAACAACCATTGGTTTCCATTCATTTGATTTATTTGTACCTTACCCATTCCAACAATTTTGCATGGTGCATCATCACCCAAATGAACCTGTCCAAAATCACCTTGAAAATAATCTAGAAAATGTTTCCTATGGGGTGTGGCATGAAATGAAGCCCCTGAATCTACTACCCAAGACTCAAAAATATTATCTACAAAAGGAATCAAAACATATTGTAACACATTACAAGTTACATTTGCTTCCTGATTTTTCTCATGTTGTCCATCTCTTTGTTTCTTTGGAGCTCTGCAGTCTTTCTTCATATGTCCTTTCTTCCCACAATTCCAACACTCTATCTTTCCCAGTCTAGATTTGGATATGTCCTTCCTAGAATTCCCACGGTTCCTTAAGCCCTTTGATGTATCCTTTTGTCTTCCCCTATTCTCCATGCTCAACGCATTACCTGATGTCTCACCTGTGTTTTTCCAATGCATTTCCTCACTAAGGATAACACCAACAACATCATCAAATTTTAGAGTGTTTGAACCAGAGACATAGTTACTTACAGTCATGACCAAGCCATTCTAACTTTCTAGAAATGAGCATAGGATTAGAAGAGCCCTGGCCTCATCATCAAAGTCCACTTTTACATAACTAAGTTGATTAGTAATCGTATTAAATTCATTTAAATGATCTGCAACAGACCCACCTTCTAACATCTTCATATTAAATAATAACTTCATTAGAAATACCTTATTGGATGCCAATGGTTTTTCATATAGTTTAACCAATACGTTCACCGTTCCCTTCGTTGTCTTTTCTTTTGAAATATTGAAAGCCACCAACACTACCAGGCTTAGCCATATCATTCCTAGTGCCTTTTTATCAAGAACCTCCCATTCTTCATCCTTCATGACCACCAACTTCTTTGTTATTCCGCCCAATGGTAGGAATAGATCCTTATGCTATAAATAATCTTCCATCTGCATCTTCCATAACTGGGAGTTTGGGTCGTTGAATTTCTCAACCCTAAACTTTCCATCTTCCGCCATTGCTCCCACTCAAACCAAGAACCATCTTTTCCTATGAGTTACCTTTCGCTCTAATACCAGATGTTAGAAAAAAAAGATCGCAGAGAAATAATTAAAACAAATGTGGAAATAAAACACATAATATACACAATACAATATAGACACATATATGTGTGGTTCACCTAGTGTGGGCTACGTCCACCAGAGAAATTGCGAGTTCCTTCCATATTATTATTTAACAAAATGAAGGGATACAAGCTACAACACACCCGTTATAAATTCCTCTAATTTTTCTCATAGTCTCCTCTCTCAGAATACAATATTCACAAAAATACCCAACTGCAATACATTTCCCTCATAAAAGAGAGTTGCCTTCTAGGGAAAAAAACCCTAACATAAATTCTATTGTAAGACCTGCGACCTTATAATGAACGGTCCAGATTGACTACGAAATTACAATATTTGAATTTCAAAAAAAAAAAATCAACTCCCTCATGGTCGGGGGGGCATGAATTGTGTATCCTGTAGTTTATTTGACCTTCATAAAAATTAGAAAGATAATAAGGCTCCACAACAAACACAAAAAGGAGTTGCGAACCAAAAATCGATTAAGTCTAGCAACAATATGCCTCAGACTAGCTCTTTTGTTATTCCAAGTGTATTTTCCCTTACTAGGTTGGATATCAATCAGGTCCAAAAGGGAGATCAAATCCTCCATATTCTCCCTGAATGAGTCCCAAACAATGGAACCTCCTATTATATAATTTTTTCCAAACCCTAGCTCCTTAATTTCTAACAATGCATCCCAACATTTTATTTTTTCCTTATAGTTATTAGGCATATAAACATTAAGCAAATGAATCATCATACCTGAAGGTACATGGACAAGTCTGACCATGATCCAATCTGTTGATGCAAAGCTACTGCCCAGCTAAAATAAATCAGGATTCTAGAGGGTGCATAGACCTCGTGAGGCACCCCTTGTGCTTATTGCTATTCCTTTTCTTTTTCTCCAAATTTGATGAATTTCCTAGAGGGCTTCAGAGTCCCTCATTTTCATCTCCTGGATCATAAGAATTTGGGGGGTCTCAACTCTTATAATTTTTCCTATTACTTCTTTCTTTTCTTTGCCTCCCAAACCTCTACAATTCCAAAAGACTAATTTCATTATTTACGTGAGGATTTAAATGCCCCCCACTTAGAGAGATCAGAACTAGTTGGAGCCGCCCCCTTGGAATATTGGACATTGCCTTGGGGAAGCCTGCTCTTTAACTCTTTCCTAAATGTTCCTTTTAGAGTGGTATGTATTTCAAGTTCCTTATCCCGATCAACTTCGGTTTCCCTTCTGTTTCGATTAGATCTACGACCTACTTTTTTGGATGTTGTGATGTGTGTAACTTCCATCTCATATTCATCGCCAGAGTCCTCCTAGCTTTCTGTTGGTTGTGGAGCCTGATTATCTTCCT
>JASDQU010106927.1:0-17691 GCA_032191745.1 Picea mariana | reverse complement strand
TTCATTTTGCTGGATAATAATAAAGGAAGGACCTGGCAATTTCTCTGGTGGACGTAGCCCACACTGGGTGAACCACGTAAATCTGTGTCTCTCTTGTATTGTGTGTCTTCTGTGTTTTGTTTCTGCATTTGTTTTATTTTATTGCTCCGCGGTCCTATTTTTCTAACACTTTCTTCCTCGATAAGAATGGAATACTAGACATTTTCCTAGAAATGATTTTACTGGTAGTGGGCACCCCCATTTTAGGAGAGGGAATGGCTTGGTTTTTTTTATTGTTGCCCAGGTTCGTCCATAATAGGTTTGTTAATATCTTCCATTTACACCCTAATTTCATGTGATCTCATTGTTTCTTCCTCCTCAAGCTCTAAGGCCACATACTTACTCTGATTACTTTCATCCTCACAGCCTTCCCCAGCAATAGACCTCAAAGAATTATGAGGATATTTTTATGGAGAAGGGGGGAGGGATTTCTCCCTTGGGAGTTCTCCTGTTGTTGAACAACTTTCTTCCCAATTGCCTTCTTTTTCTTTGGATTTTTCCATTGTTCTTGTTCACTTTCAGCTAGCATATCAGGCTTGGATTTGGAGCAGTTCTTGGAAAAGTGCCCATATTCATGGCAAGCTTTGCATTTAACGAAAGTGGTTCATAGTCTACCTTTTGGATATAAGACCAATTGTCTAGGTTTAGCTGAATAACCTCTGGAAAACCCTTTTTCTATATCTACCTCCACACATATCTAGGCACATGCCTAGAGACCTTCTCATGGTTCAGCATGATCAATGAATATACCCAACGTATTTCCTATGTTTCTCAAGGTTTCATCATTCCAACAGTGCAAAGGGAGAAAAGAAAGACAAACCCAAACTGGGACTAAAGAGGGAATATCATTCTCAAGATTAAGGTTCGACGTCCATTTATTCAAATGCATACCCCTGGTAGCCATAAAATAAGGCCCACTTCCGAAAATAAGATACTGATATACCTTATTTTCAAAGAAAAACACAAAAAAACACTTACCACAAAATGTTGAAGACATTTTCCCTTGAATCTGAGTCTTCCATTTCTTTTCAACCCATTGAGCCATAATACGAGGGGGAGGCCACAACCTAGTAAACTATCTAATTAACCCATTTTCAACAAGCCTCAACGCAAAATTGTGTGAGGCTGATGGGTGCACTGGGACCTTCAGAATGTCATCAATCTTCTTTACAAATCATGATGGAGAAGGTTTTATAGTCTTGTTGTAAGAAGTGATAAGGACTAAAAATATGCAATATCAGGTGACGACAGAGGTAGTGGGGGATCTCCTCCCCCCGATCCAGAGGCCATGCTTTAGGACTGCAAGAGAAAACCTAAGAATAGAGAAAAACCCTAGCAGATCTCCATGTTATCTATTATTGTTAAAAAGTACATTATTAGTAAAATGTTAAAGAAAAACTTCATGTTGATCACCTTTTCATCCAATTCTTGTGTTTGCAACATTTCCATAAATATTTTACACTCTTTTCCACTCAAATTGCAAGTAATCTTATCAAGTTTTTTCAAGCTTTTGTTATGTATGATATAAGTTAACCAATAAATATCATTTAAACCTATATATAATTCAAATATGTTACTTTTTTATTAAACTTCAAATAACTTGTCATGTTTTCTTATTGGATGTGCTTCCTTTGTGCTTGTTGTTGTAAGTATTTTCGATGATATTCCATCATCCATTTTTTATCAATAAAATATTTTCATAGTAAAATATACAAATTATGAAATATGTTTTACAAAGTAAGTAAAGAATTTCAATCTAAAATTGTTTTTAGGTTAGGCGATGTGCTTTATATTGTAATATGCACTAGTGCACACTATACAGTAATACACATCAGTGCACATTATACAGTAATATGCACAAGTGCATTCACATATGTATGGAGCACTATGTACCCCAATGCACAACTACAAAAAACTCACTCTTACGCATTAATACACTTGTAGGTTTTCATACTAAGTGGTTTGGTCTACAATATTAAATGCACTAGTGTGTATATATTGTATAATCTGCACTGCAAAACCCAAAATCCTTCTGTTTAATTGACAATGATAGGTTTTGGAATACAAATAAATGAGGAGTTCAAATCCATTAAAATATGATTTACATTAAAATAACTTTCTAAGGCCAACAAATGCCAACAACCCAAAAAAAAAAATATCATTGTGAAAGGGTGAAGAAACTAAACCCTATTTCTAGGGTTTGCAGCAACGAAAAATAAAATGTAAGCAACAACAAAGCTAGGGTTTGTGGCAAAAAAGAAAAATGAAGCATCAACAAATCTAGGGTTTGCAACATTGAAGTTGAGAATGAAACCATTCTATTTAATTGAAATGAAATGTAAATATGAACTACGACAAATAAATCCAAGAACTTCTAAATCAATCGAAAGAAAATTTGTTGAGATGAAGAAAATGAAGTTACATATCTAAAATTTCTCGTATGTAGATTTGTATGTGACCCACGGTGACCCTTTACAAATTATGAATCTCAAAAATTCCATCCACTCCAATCTCTTGCTTGGAAAATGTATCTTGCACAAGTCTCCCCTCTAAATTTTGGCACAACAATGGATTAAGATTTTGTTTAACTTCTACAAAATGAAAAAAATATTTTTGTTTGTTTCATTTTTTGGCACATTGATGAAAACGTGATGACCATTTAAAAAAAATAAAATTCCCCACATGGTGCATCTGGTAGTTTAATGCATTGATGCATTGTAATATCATAAAAGCATCAAAATAAAAGTTTTCAATGAAAATAGAAGTGCCACACCTTTGACAATTGTACTTTGTGGAGATTTTCCTTTGCAGAGGTTTTAACATATGTATTTTTTTGGTGTGCATTAAAAGCAAGTGCACCAATGTATCTAGTATACATAGCCATGTTAATGCGCCTATGTAAACTAGGTGTATCATTTACTTCAAAAAGGCCTTCAAAAGTCTATTTGAAGTTAGAATGTTACATGCTTCCCATAATTTCTTTTAACAATGCATACATGTATTGATTATGGTTTTGGCTCAAATGCAAGGGATACAAAATGATCAAATGGTTGATTCTTCAAATCACTCATTCCATATTGCTCCAAGTTTTCATGTTCTCCCTTGCTCTTTGCAGTAAGTCCATATTTTATTTATATTTTGATTATTTGATTGAATATAAGCTACCTTTTTGCACATGCATTTGAATAATTGTACATTGAATTTTGCATGATCTAGATTCGATATTGAGTTTGGATGTGCAAGATATTCCACCAGTAAAAAATTGATGCAATATTTTATCCAAAAAAAATATATCATAGACAATCGGTATATGAAAAGGAAGACCCACTTTACCTCACCCACTATAACATGACATCTTTTGGAAGCTTCCCTGGGAAAATGGTACTTCACCATGAACTAAATCTCTTTTATGACACCCCAATTATATGTGGTTTCTTAAAATGCAAATATTTGAAGTTGAACTTGTAGGACACACCTACCACACATAGAGGGGGGGGTTGAATGAGTGTGGTGATCTTTTTCCCAAAACTTCCCTCTTACACAAAACTCCTAGTTAACATTCAACATTTACTCATTACTCATTGTTGTCATTAATAAACAGTTAGATGTGAATACATATCAGCAACATATATCAGCAATATATCATCAACAAATTATCTCCACAAGGAACACAAAGAACACAAGATGTATGTACAATTTTTCTTTTTATTATGGACTTCAATCCGAGGGTTTTTCAGCAACAAATGAATAGAGTAAAACTCTACAAGAGCACCAGCTCTATATGCAAGACTCAGCTTACATTCTCAACACCAACTGATATGAGGCAACAATCCTCAACAGATATCAATCTGTCAATAGGTACGCAACCTAATAGTAGTGCAGCCCACGTGTGTACGTGCCCTGGCTCACTACAGCCCACGTATGTACGCGGGCAGTGTATACAACAACATGTGTATGCCTTCTGAGCTATTAGGGTTTATCCTTCAAGATCAACTCAGATCCTCTGCAACCAAATTATCATTCTTTTATGTCTCTCACTGTCCAATCTGACCACCAACCAGTCACAACACATTCAAGCTCTCCAATAGCTTGCTCATGCTCCACAACCAATCAATATGAATGATATCTTAATCATGTATAAACAACTAGTATACCATAGAAATCATGTCATCACTGAATCACAAGAGTATTGCTCACTCCATCAACCAAACTAAACCACATCATAGCAGCCATACCAAGAATTCCCTAAGCATTCACAACACAATAAACAACACTATCCATCAAGACAATAATCCAACCATACCAATGTCTTAGTTACAGATATGAGCCCATAGAATGCAGATCTAGAACCTGCCACAATCTTCACCAGCCAGTGATCATCTCAAACAAAAATCTTCATGATTTTATGCACTGTACGCACCCTTTCCTCATATAGCCCATGTATGTATGTGCCCTGTCCCATTACAGCCCATGTACACCTCATAAACTAGGGTTTCTGAAGCTCCGAGACTTTTTCCGTCAAGATCTCTGATATTGCCGAAACTTTGATGCGTCCATGAGATCCTCCTCACTTTCTCTTTATCAGAATAGATCTTCAATCATGCTTAAGAGATCCATACCAAATATGCTCTCACAAGAAGCTCTCCATCAATACTCCAAAAGATATTCTCACAAGAATCTCTCCATTGATCCACACAAAGGATACTCTCCAAAAAATGTACATTTCACAAGAGACCCTAGCCTCTTATTTATACTCTTCATCTTCTAGGTCACTTAACCCAAATCTAGGTCACTTAACCTATTTTCCTTATTTTAGGGTTAACCACTTTCCATAAATAGAAAGTTCTCCAATACTTTATCATTTAAATATTCCTTCTTGATTTTGTCATTTCTCTTTATTATTTAAATAATCCACCTTGACTTTGTCACTTTACTTTATCATTTAAATAATGATTTCTTGATTTTGTCACTTCTCTTTATTATTTAAATAATCGTTTCTTCTTTTAGGTCACGTTGACTTCTTTGACCTTGTGGGCTTCAAGCCTTCATATGGGGGTTCTTACAATTTGTAAGGCCATAACTCTCAAACCATGAGGAGTTATGTGAAATTCCACATACCACCGGAAATGGCATGACAAGCACTATCATCTAGGATAGTTTCACCAACAACTTAATTGATCTTCATCTCATTATTCCACATACAAGCATGGGTCCTCCAACCAGTCTTCTAGGATAACTCAATCTGCAAAGCGCCTTCTCGTGAGGGCTTTCACCATAAGGGGACCACTTTGGAGTTCATCCATTTGTGTACCTTATCAACCATGATAAGGCCATTACATCAATCCAACTATGCATCATGTATCAATGACAACTCATTGATCCATCTTCATCTGTGCATTCTCATCAAGGACAATACATATTACATCTGACATCAATCATCAATCAATCAATCCTTTAGCATCAATCAATCACTTGACATTAATGACAACATGATCCGATAATCTCCTCTTGACATCAATCAATGACATCAATAAATCAAAATCATTGGCATCAATGACAACATGATCCAACAATCTCCCCCTTTGGCATTGATGGCAATACCAACATTGATGTCAACACCAATTACCAATTATTGATGTCAGCATGTAGATAAGTCATTCTCTACATCAATAGTCAATGTGACTATCTCTCCCAATCAATAATCATCAATCACATCAATGTGACTATCTCTCCCCCTTTGACATCAATGGAAAAGGGCCATTCTCCTCTTGGGGTTGCTCCCACTGCTTGATCTTCCTCTGAATAATCTCTCCCCTTTTGAACAAGGGATATCACTCTGATGTAATGTTGAAGATACATCGAACATACTCCCCCTGTGACCATCGCTCCTCCTGGAATTATGCCTCTGTGCTCTTTCTTCAAATATAGGGCTCTTTTCTAAGTATGCATCTAATAAATATCTCCTCCTAGAATCAGGGGAAGAAGAATGACTCCCCCTATGGGTATGTCTCCCCCTATCTTCTCTGCAAGATGAAAAATGAGCTACCATATAATGATCCTTGGACCTGTTCATGCATCAAACTCATGCCATACTATCCATCATGAAACAAAAGATATGTTAATAAAGAATCATGAGAAAAATATCAACCAAGTACATCCTGTAAAAGTGTATGCTCATCATGCACAACTTCTATGTACATCAACCATGTACATCAACATCATGCAATGTGCCAAAATATATCATCCATGGAATGTATCAATCATATGACTCTATCAACATGCCAACATGTGCATCTACCAATATGTCAACCATGTGCATCTACCAATATGCCAACCATGTGCATCCATCAATATGCCAACCATGTGTGTCTACCAATATGCCAACCACCAACATGCCAAACAATGTGTCATATCACTCATGATATGTCTCCATCATGAACCAAGTGCCACAATCATGTATCTCAAACAAATACCATTTTTTGTGCTAATCAAGTAATATCAAGCATATGCCATACATGTATGCCAAATCCTCCATAAAATATGTGCCAATCAACCTGTTAGTAGGTGCCTCATCAATGATGTACAACATGATCAATTTTACCAACCACATGTCCCAATGTGTAGCCCATCCATATGCTAAATGAATGCATCATACTTTCCAACAAGTAAGCTTCCAATACATCATCAAGATATATCACATAACCAAGGTGTCATAACTTCACTATCATAACGAACATTATTCTTCAACAGAAAATGCATCAATCCATACTCATGGGTTAGTTCCATGCACCCAAGATTTTATTTTATGTCATCACCTTACATAATCCAATATACAATCATGAGAACCTGCAGCAAACAGTGTCAGAACCTGGAATAAACCATGTCCGACCCTACATCACAGAGTTATACCATCACATCAAACTCCAATCCCTGTGCATAGCCCTTTTCCTTAGGCTTCACCACATATACATGGTCTGTTGCACAGACAGCTCGTGTATGTACGCGACCTATACAAGGTCAGCCTGCGTATGTACATGACTGTTACCACTGTCACCTGCGTATGCCTCAGTAGATGACACTTTTGAACTTCCTTTTAGTATTTGATTCTGTTCTGGTTGCTCTGTCTTCTTCACCCATTTTTATAGATGTCCCTACTCCTCAGAACTTGAGCTCTGAGCATCTATCTTTTCAAATATATCTCCCTTCCTTACTTCATTCTTTCTTCTAGCCATGCAATTTGAAGTCCTCATCATGGAATTTCTTCTTGTGTTCCAACATTCCTAGGATTTGTGGCCAAATCCACTACAGCTGTAGCATCTCATGGTGTTACAGTGAACAACAATATGTCCTACTTAATCACATCTCCAACACCTTATGGTGTTATAGAATCTTCCATTATATCTCCTTTCATAATATCTACATTCAAAAGATTTGTGACCATATCCATTACATGAATAACAATGCCCATGAAAAATACTTTCACACCTTTGCTTTGGTGTCCCAAGAATAGCTTCTTGATGTCTTCTTTGCTTTGTTCTTTTGAAATTTTCCTTTCCTTGTGTAGATGGTTGCTTTGCAACATTGTCTTCCTTCTTTGATGGACTTACCTCATGCTTCCTTGAGGTGATTGCTTCAGCATGTGTAGTCTCCTTTTTGTATCCAAGACCTGATTTATCATATGGTGATCTTTGACTTTCCAAGATCTCATCCAAGATTCGTGAGCTATTCAAGAATTTGTTTGACTCTTCTACCTTCTTTCTAAGGTCAACAATTTCAGCTTCTAACTTACAACATGACTCTTCCTTTTCATTTATTTGATTCTTCAATAGTTCCTCTATTATTTTGGCTTCTTCAATTTGGGTCTTGAGATAGACAATGGTTTCAAAACTTTTGCTAATCTCATCATCTACATTTATATCTTCTTTTCCATTCTTTAGTCTTGTGATTTCTTCTTCCTTTTCTTATAATTTAGTCTTATTGCTCTCTTCTTTTTCTTTGAGCATTCCCTTTAACTTCAAGATGTGCCTTTGACTCCTCCTAAGAAACTTCTTAGTGTTATTCGAAAGATAGTTATAGTGTGTATAAAAATGATCACTTATATATCTATATAAACCCTCTTCAACTTCCTTTTGTAGTTCTAATAGATTTTCTTCTATTCTTTCCATGGGATAACTATCATCAAACTTTACACAAATTGTTTCTATATCATCTTCTTCACTTGAGAAAAATTCAACATCATCACATTTTGAATCATTGCAATCAAGAGTCTTTTGATATTATTTACCTTCATTTGAAGTATCTTCAAGATCTTCGTTTTTGCCAACATCTTCACATGATTCTTTGTCTTCATTTGAAATGTTTTCAAGATCACATTTATAAATAATGCATTCAAGGGTTTTTTATGATTCTTTACCTTTGATAATCTTGATGGAGTGGTCTTCAATATCTTCCTTCTCCTTCTTGCGTTGATATGTCTCCTCTTGCTTTAGCCATAGATCCTTGGCGAAAGTGCATTGGCCCATGCTCTCTTTAATAAGGTTTGAGAGTCCACTAAGAATGGTCTTGAGAGCCAATGCATCATTCTTCTTTCCTTCCCTTTGAGCTGCAAGCTTTGACTTGTTCTTTAAAGGAACTGATCCACCAATGGTTGTTTTCCAAATTGTTGCTCCCATTGTCTTCAAATGTAATCTCATTTATATTCTCCAAGTAGAATAGTTTTCCTCATCAAGGATTGAAACTTCATCATCCATTTGTGTGTCTATGGATATCCTTCAAGCTTGTTAAGGCTTGTAGTGAAGGCCCACTCTGATACCAATTGTTGGACACACCTACCACACTTAGAGGGGGGGGTGAATGAGTGTGGGGATCTTTTTCCCAAAACTTCCCTCTTACACAAAACTCCTAGTTAACATTCAACATTTACTCATTACTCATTGTTGTAATTAATAATCAGTTATATGTGAATGTGTATCAGCAATATATCATCAACAAATTATCTCCACAAGGAACACAAGAACACAAGATGTATGTACAATTTTTCTTTTTATTATGGACTTCAATCCGGGGATTTTTCAGCAACAATTGAATAGAGTACAACTATACAAGAGCACCAGCTCTATATGCAAGACTCAGCTTACATTCTTAGCACCAACTAAGATGAGGTAACAATCCTCAACAGATATCAATCTGTCAATAGGTACGCGACCTGTCAGTAGTGCAGCCCATGTGTGTACATGCCCTGGCTCACTATAGACCGTGTATGTACGCAGCCAGTGTATACAACAACCTGTGTATGCCTTCTGAGCTATTAGGGTTTATCCTTCAATATCAACTCAAATCCTTTGCAACCAATTTATCATTCTTTTATGTCTCTCACTGCCCAATCTGACCACCAGCCAGTCACAACACATCCAAGATCTCCAATAGCTTGCTCATGCTCCACAACCAATCAATATGAATGTTATCTTAATCATGCATAAACAACTAGTATACCATAGCAATCATGTCATCACTGAATCACAAGAGTACTGCTCACTCCATCAACCAAACTAAACCACATCATAGCAACCATACCAAGAATGCCCTAAGCATTCACAACACAACAAACAATACTATCCATCAAGACAATAATGCAACCATACCAGTGTCTTAGTTACAGATTTGAGCCCATATAATGCAGATCTGGAACCTGCCACAGTCTTCAACAACCAGTCATCAGCTCAAACACAAATCTTCATGCTTTTATCCATTGTACATGCCCTGTCCTCATACAGCCTGTGTATGTACGCACCCTGGCTCATTACATCCCTCATACACCTCAAAAACTAGGGTTTCTGAAGCTCCGAGACTTTTGTCATCAAGATCTCTGATATTGCCGAAACTTTGATGCGTCCATGAGATCCTCCTCATGCTCTCTTTCTTAGAATATATCTTTAATCATGCTCAATAGATCCATACCAAATATGTTGTCACAAGAATCTCTTCACAAGAAGCTCTCCATCAATACTCCAAAAGATATTCTCACAAGAAGCTCTACATTGATCCACACAAAGGATACTCTCCAAAAAATGTACATTTCACAAGAGACCCTAGCCTCTTATTTATACTCTTTATCTTCTAGGTCACTTAACCCAAATCTAGGTCACTTAACCTATTTTCCTTATTTTAGGGTTAACCACTTTCCATAAATAGAAATTTCTCCAATACTTTATCAATTAAGTATTCCTTCTTGATTTTGTCACTTCTCTTTATTATTTAAATAATCCACCTTGACTTTGTCACTTTAATTTATCATTTAAATAATGATTTCTTGATTTTGTCACTTCTCTTTATTATTTAAATAATCATTTCTTCTTTTAGGTCACTTTGACTTCTTTGACCTTGTGGGATTCAAGCCTTCATATGGAGGTTCTTCAACTTTGTAAGGCCATAACTCTCAAACCATGAGGAGTTATTTGACATTCCACATACCACCAGAAATGGCATGACAAGCACTATCCATCTAGGATAGTTTCACCAACAAATTCATTGATATTCATCTCATTATTCCACATACAATCATGTGTCCTCCGACCAGTATTCTAGGATAACTCAATCTGCAAAGCGTCTTCCCATGAGGGATTTCACCATAAGGGGACCACTTTGTAGTTCATCCATTTGTGTACCTTATCAACCATGATAACACCATTACATCAATCCAACTATGCATCATGTATCAATGACAACTCATTGATCCATATTCATCTATGCATTCTCATCGAGGAGAATACATATTACATTTGACATCAATCATCAATCAATCAATCCTTTAGCATCAATCAATCACTTGACATTAATGACAACATGATCCAATAATCTCCTCTTGACATCAATCAATGACATCAATAAATCAAACCATTGGCATCAATGACAACATGATCCAACAGAACCCTCTACATGTCACATTGTCCCATTATGTTCATGACCGACTACCCAAAGTTGACATCCTGATACCTCCCATTGTAGTCAAGATCCAATAATAAATATATAAAATACAAGTATAAACACTTCCATATGCTCATTTTTTGAAAATTTGGAAGCCAAGGAAAGTATGTGTCATTCGAAATTGACTAATGCATCTCCTTCGATTGACTCAGTCAAGAGTTCAACAAAGCCAAAGTATGATATTAATACTACCCAACACATCTTTTCTAGGAGATCCAAAAATTTGTACAAGATGAGAGAAACATATGTCTAACTACATACTAAGGTGAGTTCAATTGTCAAAGTGAAATAATGACTTCTCTCTTCCTATTCATTTGCAAAGTAAACACCAAACCCATTACAATCGTGTTTTATACAATGTTTGGCCATCTTCCCTGTGTATGATTGATGTTGGGACTGGATTATCCTTTTGTGGTAATAATTACATGGTTACCAAGTCTAAAATAGATGCTACAAATCTTTGGTTTTTTATCCTTTCACATGTGTTCATTCCTCCCAAACAATCAACAATACTTATGTTATTTTACCATACTCTTTATAGTTGGTATGATTATTTAAATATTGTTAAATATAAACATAACATTTCCATGTATAATATGTGCATGAAAAATTATGATTCTAAAAACTTTTATGGGAAGGACTTGTTATACATTAATGGTTTTCCATGCACTCATGGTGAAATTGCAAAGTTCTTAAATAGTTGTAGGCTCACTTTTCAGTGTAAAATGGTTTTTTTGAGGAACACTTCGTTGACAAAGAGTTCTTTATGAAAAGGAAGACACATAAATGTGTTGTTGTGCTTGCAAGACGTAGATATATCTAAGTGGCAAGTTGTTAATAAAGTATAACTTTTGTATCCCACCAACTACTCATCAAAGGTGGCTTGCATTGGGACTACCTTTAGATGCCCCCCTAGGGTGTATGAAAAATATCATTAAGTCATTGTACTTTTGGATTTTCAATAGAATTAATATAAATTATTTCTTAATTCAACATTTTTTATAAGGTGATTTGTTGCATGTCTACTGGAATAAAAATTCCATGCTTCTAACAAATGTTTTGTTTAATGTGTGAACATAATAAATGTATTGTGTTTACTTAGTATCATTGATTTAATTTTCAATATTTTGGAAATCAATATTCAAACAATGAGTGGCATGTCTACCATCTACCATTGCACTCCACTATGATGTCAACTCAAAAGAAGGATACTAAATGAGCATAGCTCGGAGAAAAAACACACAAATCATGGTTGAATCAACCACCTATTCAATTTCCACTACATCTCGAGTCACTAATTCATAACTTCTAAAGTGACATCAATTCTTCATATGTTGGGGATGAAAACAACGATACAAAAGTTGGCATGGATGATTACTTATGGGATACCCATGGTTTATAAGGAATGTTGTTAAATTCATTCTAGAAAGGTGAAGTAGGGGATAATGCTCAATCATTGATACCCTCTTCAAAATCCTGAAATTTGCTTCCATTGCCCCTCCCTTTGGACATGAGTCAACGTCTACCCAACTAGGGACAACAATGCTTTGTACAACTTGAAAGAAATGTATGGCATGTCATATGCATGTTTCTCGATACTATTGAGGTAACTAACCATTAAGACCCCTTGAGGGACAACAATGCACCATCAGTGATTGTAGTCTAGCCATTAGAGGAATTTAGCTAAAGGGGTGAGAAAGGGTGGTCTTTAGAGGTTACTTGTTGATCTTATGGCGCATGTAGGTTTTGATGAGATGTTGGATGAGTCTTATAGTATTCAAGAGGCTTGGGAGCATGTAGGAGTAGCTAATATTTAATGAGGGTGAATGTACCTCCTAGGAGATATGCTAGTCATGTTGCATTGGCTTCTTCCATCTATATGACTTCCAGTTGTCCATTAAAGGAGAGGTGTAATACCTGATGGAGTAAGATGTTGAGATTGATTCTAGGTTTATAGTTGATGGGAGTATTATAGATTATAAGACATTCTTGATTAATTATGATCCATATTATATCATTATATAATTTTTCATCTATCTCGGCACTTTCTAAGTGGAAAAAATGGAGGAATCGACTTGCAGATCCATTTTAGCGGGATGTTCAAATTTGGAAAATTAGGGCTGGAAATAGTCTAAAATATTTTGGATCCATTTAATGTATTAAATGAAAAAAATTCGTCCAAAACCTACCCTTGGAGGAAGATGTCATATTCTACACATCGAGACCTTTTCAATGGTGCAAGAATTGCGTCATTCAGAGTTTGTATGTGTAAGTTATGCCTCTCGCAAGTTGACCTACCGTGTTGACCACCATGGTATGAGTAGATGCCATGTCAGCCCCCATTACTCAAATGTGTAGGGCTAGCCACATGTTTCTAAAATTTCCAAACCTTATCACTAATTGAGGGTTGAAGAAGTCAAAACCTAACCCTATAGGGCTATGTTAAATACTGGGCCACTAGGAGGAGAAGGGGTTCCATTCATTAGCATTGTAATTATTCTATAGTTGAGCAGAGCATCTAGGAGTGGTATTTTGAGACGATAACAAAGGAGGTAGGATATTATGTAGAGTCCATTCAAAACATAGTGTCAAAAGAAACTCCATAGTGAATGTCTCTTTCTTTATACTTGCCTTCCATAAGTGAAGAAAATAGAGTAGAGAATAGACCTCACCTTCTAGTTGAGTTTTCTCCCATATTGGGTTTCCTAGGATACATATTGTGTTCAATTGTGTGGATGGTGTGTATATTTTTTCTCATTCTTTCATTTTTGTATTCATTTGTTTTCATAAATCTAAGCAATAAGATAGTAATAAATAATATGGGATCTAAGGAAATAAATTGCATAATCCAAGATTTCATAATAGCTTAAGATATGTTGTCACGAACTGTTCTAGTGGAATATCCATGATAATTTACAGATTAGATTCTCTCACAAAAAGGGAGTTTCCCATGATGTTGCTCTTACTATAGGATTTTCTCGGGATTAGGGAGTTGACCTAATGCATGTTGATGTTTTAGTTGTTGGAGGATTGGAGGTACATGAGAGGGATTCTCATGATGACAAGTTGCCGATGGCCTTGCATAGGTTCTTTCCTATATCACAAGATTTGTATTATGTGATCGAGAAGTTGAATTATGCAATTTTCTATATTTGTGACTTTAATAGATGTGATCCACTTGTTGGCCCTTGACCAAGTTTAAGAGTACTTGGTCATACTTGACCACTTTTGGGATTGTGGCAGCTTGCCAAGGAAGGAGCGCAACGCGAAGCAGAAAATAAGGAAGCAAGACCTATTTTGGGGTCCATTTTAGGGTTTTGGGTTGATGTAACGGGAAAGGGATGTCATTCTATGGGTTTACCCACATTTAGGCCCATTTTCTAATCTATAAATAGGCAATGTAGATAGTAATATAAAGGGGAGATAATAATCTGGTACATATATGTGATGTATGAATTAAATCTTAGTGCTAGTAATTGGATCTGTGTGATCGGATGTATCTTAGAGTGCTCTGTGCATGAGATTGGAGAGCTAAGTGCAAGTTGTTATAGTCTGATGTTGAAGAGCAAGGAAGAAGGATCTAGAGAGCTACGTTGATCTTCCGTCCTGTGCAAAGTAAGGGTCATTAGAGCTCTGTGTTGTAACTGCTTGACCGAGATAATATAAAGAAGACTTTGTGGACGTAGCCCCAGGGTGGGGGTGAACCACAGTAACTGTGTGTATAGTGTTTTGTGCTTCGCTCTTATGTATTTATCTCTTTCTTGGCTAAGTGCTTGATGCGATTAAGTAGATCTAGTTATGCTCTGTGTTGTTGATGAAAGAATGAACATTAGATCTGATATATGAGATGCTTAGTGCTTGATCTGTTGAATCTAACCTATATTTCTGTGGATAAGTACTGAATCATTCTTAGTATAAGTATTCACTACGGTTCTATGTGCCTTCTGCGAAGTATATTAATGAATGTATGTTAAGGAATAACTGATGCTAAGTGTGTTGTAAGAAAGATCATCACATATCTGTGTCCTAGCTAAGGTTTCAGACACCTGATTCTTACAACCACCCCTGCCTCTACCTCGGGTGAGACTTCATCTGCTTCGCAGGTGTTGCCAAAAGGGTTCGTATTTAGGGCTTTGTTGGTGCGCTCTTGAGCATTGAACCCTAGGTCTGCCCCTGTGCCAACAAATGGTTCCGTTGCCGGGACTTGGAACTGTGATTGTTGGGAACTGAAGAAGAAGAAGCTTTGCGTGAAATAAGCTCTGTGCATAGATCTGTTGCTCTAGTGCGCAGTGTTCTGTTTGACCTCTGAAGCTTTGTGCCAAGATAAGAGGTCAGATATGAAGAAAGAGAGGTCAGATCTGAAGAAAAGAAGTCAGATCTGTGAAGAAAAAGGTAAGATATGTAATCCCTATGCCTTGATAAAGGTAAGAATAGTTAAAAGTCTTAGATCTGGAAGCTTTGTGCTCTGCAGAAGTAAGATAAGTGAAATTTTTTGTTTCTAAAGCATGGATCTAGGTATGTTTGATAGATTATGTCCTAGCTTCAAAACTAGGGCATTAATAGATGAAATAAAGTTTGATATGAATAGATTTGATAAATATAGTGTTAGATATGTTATACCTATGCATCGAAAGAATGTCTGAACTAACAAGTGGATCCTAGAAAAAGTTTTTTGTAGTACAGAAGGAGTTGGGGAACATCTAAACGGATGAGAGGATTAACCCTTTGTTATAGTTGCAAACGACCGAGACATCTTGCTAAAGAATGCCCTGGGAGAAGACATAGTTGCCTATGTTGTAAGGATATGGACCATGAAGTATTGGATTGTCGTAGAATGATTGCTAGCCTTGAGAAGTTGAATATGGAACAAGAAAACCCTAAGGGAGATCAAGAGACCAAGATTATAGCAGAAACCTAGAAAGAATTAGAAAAGATATTGCTACAGATGAAAGATACCTTGAATGACCACTGACATGTTAGGCTATCAGAGATCTTCAAAGAAAAGGAGCAAATCGAAGCAAGAATAGGGGACTTTTACATTGATTGTACTCTTGATGAAGAAGCGCAAGTGAACATTATGCCAGAAAGAACTTGGGAAGCTATAGGGAAGCCTGACATGATCCCTTCCCTAGGAGGAACAAGTTTCTTTAGAGGAAAGCTAGAAAACCTATCTGGAAGGCTCTCTCGGATACCTATGACTGTCAATGGAACTTCGACAGAGGAATACTTTGAGATCATTCAATTTGTTGAAGATAGCGCCCTATTTACCATGCTCATAGGAAAACCCTGGATTGATAGAGAGCAGGCCAGGTGAAGAGAAGAAGAGAAAGTTTTGGAACAGAAGAAGCAGGAGTTAAAAGACTTTATGACCAGAAGGATCGCGCACTTGATTGAAGAATAGAAGAGAAGATCGTAGATATTTAATATTAGTACCTCCAATGTCGAAGATAAGAGAACACTTGAGGATCCACAGAAGATCGAGTTACCTATTTTTGATACAGAAGAAGTATTATCAAGGAACCCTAAGAAAGATTTTCCATAGCACGAAGTAACTAAGACCACAGAAGATAAACATCAGAATGGTAAAATCATTACTGAGACGAAACTCACTGGGAAGAAGGATAGGAAGTTAAGAAAGAAAAGAGATAATACTATAAGGTTACAAGAGGTTCTAGAGGACACTTTGCAGCAACAAGAATTGCAGAATTGGAGTTTCGCAAAGATATCAGAACAATGACATAGAATACTTCGCCATGACGAAGCAATATAGTCGTTGGAACCAATATACCCATTCGACCGCCGCTCTGAATGGATCGAAAAGAATTTATGGGTTACCACTAGACCGTTGGATAGCACCAGAATGGATAGAACGGAGTTAATGAAGGCCCCATGTCCGTTGCAAGCAGATCATTGTTGAGATTGCCTACTTAACCTGTCGTACCACGCACCGAGAATACTTTTTGGTAACTGAGAATCTGAGCCTGAACCCTGAAATTTACTTACCCTGAGATCATTGCCTTACTATTCACTATCGTCTTTGAATTCCTTTTGCACCCGAGCCAGTTGACCCAAGTTTGTATGTCGAACGAGCTCAGCGCTACTGAGAAAATTGTTGCATAAGTTCTAATTAATTTAATGGATAAGAGAGTCATGTCATAACACGAAATGTCTACAGGTGTACATGCATCGTCCTTGGGTGTACTTCCATCTTCCCCCTCCACCGCTCGAGTGTAATGATCCCAAGCCAAATTCTTTCTTGGAATCACTAACTACTACTAATTTATTGAGTTATTAAGTGCATACAATATTCATCAACACATGGAGATCACAATATATTCAATATGTAGAAGCACAAGAAAAAATCTGACCTTTTTATTATGAGCAATGTAAGATCAATACAATAGATGGTCGATCTGGCATAAACCTCAGATGGCCATACAAGCAATAGATATGGGCTGCTACAAAATTCTCCCGCTAATACAAAATAATGCCTCCAAAGGCTGAATAAGAAATGAAGATCAATACAAGCAGATCTGAATGCCAAACTCTCTAGCTGAAGAATGCCACGCTCCAATAGAAGGTTGAAACCCTCAATAACTCGGCCCTACTGCCAAAAGTGTCCAATCACCCTAAGAAATATGCCTATTGATAGATCGGGTGATGGTAAGA
>JASDQU010106926.1:23036-68003 GCA_032191745.1 Picea mariana | reverse complement strand
TCATTAGTTGAGTTGTTTGTATGTTGTCGTATCTTTGGGGTGTTGATTGTTGTGAAACTTCAATGCACATCTATTGCCACTAGCTTTAATAATAGTGAAACATTGAATTAGTAACTTTGAAAAATATATGGAATCATTTATGTTTTCATTAATACAAAGTGTTATGATTTGATGTTTATTAGTCCCAACCAAAGTATCGCTATACACTTTAAATGAAAATGTCTAAATCGTTATCAATATTTTGAAAATAATGGAGTATATAAAAAAATTTATAAAGCTTTAAAATTTTTAAATAAAATTTTGATATATAAAACATGTTTTTGAAATCTAGAAATGCATATAACATTGTTGGTTCTAAGTCCTTAGAGGGTATAAGCGAATTTTGAGGTACGTAGAAATTTGCCTCTTGTTTAAGTTCCTTGAAGAATAATGATAATAAGGTTTTCATTAAAATATATTTTAATGAGTGCATTAAATAATAGTCTTAATAATAATTTAATGGTTGTTTGATATAGTCTTAATAACAATTTAATGGGTGCATTAAATAAATGCACCTATCTTGTTGCGTTTGATCATAGTCTTAAAAACATAGTTTCAAAGGTTTAATTTTTTTTTTCTTTGGTTTAACTCCATTGTCATATCCCTCATCCATTTCCATCATGGAATGGCTTCACTATTCATTGAGTTGTTTCCGTTTACATTTTTGCTTTGGTCTCTAGTATGAGTATTGGGTTTTTTGCTTTACCACTCAATTAATTTTGTGAGTGTAAATATACATATATTGCAAGTTAATTTTGTTTGTTTAAAATTAAATTGTACATGTTATTTTTTAATTCAGATATTAACTTTATATTTTTAATTATATCAATATATAAATATTACAATCAATCTAGAAGAGAAAACTTTAGAATTAGTTTTTTATATTTACTAATTATGTTTATATTAACCATGATAACTTTTTACTATAACTCAATATCACATAATTGTTACAATGTAACATAGTTAATGATTATCATATATTAAAAAATAAAATTATTATAATATTATATCTTAAATAAAGATAAGTTAATTGTCAATAGTTATATATAAAAGCTATTTCAAGTGTTTCATAAACTATTTTAAATATCCAATATTCAAGCACAAACTAATTCATTAAAGAGTTCTTAATAAAGGAAAACCTATAATATAAAGATTGGAGGATGAACATCAAATTAATATGAGGGAAATTAATCTATTGAGGAGCAACAAATTGATGAAAACCTAATAATATAGAGATTGGAGTAGTGAAGTGATATGATATAAATTAATTTACAGAGGGGCAATGAACCAATTTGAGTGAAATAAATTTACTACAGAAAACATATTGATATTGTGATTGGAGGACTAGTGAATTCATCTGAGGGAGATTAATCTATTGAGAAGCAACAAACTGATAAAAGGAGCAGTGAATTGATATGAGGGAAATTAATCTACCGAGCAACAAAAAATTGACTTGAGCAAAATTAATTTGCAATAGAAAACCCAATAATGTAGAGATCAAAGGAGCAATGGATTTATTTGACAGAAATTGATCTAATGAAGAGCAAGGAACCAATTTGAGTGAAATTAATCTATTGTCAAAAACCTACTAATACAGAGATTGGAAAAGAAACCCACTGATCTGATGGAAATTAATCTACTAATAGAAACAAATTGACATAAACCTAATAATTGTAGAGATTCAAGGAGAAATGAATTGATCTGAGGGACACTAATCTACTAAGAAGAAATGAACTAATCTGAGTGAAATTAATTTGTTGTAGAACTAATCTGAGTGAAATTAATTTGTTGTAGAAAATCTAATAATATAGATATTAGAGGAGCAACTAACTAATTTGAGTGAAATTAATATGCTATAGGAAACCTAATAATATAGAGATAAAAAAAGCAACGAACTAATCTAAGTGAAAATAATTTATTGGGGAGCAATGCATTGATATGAGAAAAATTAATTTATTGAGGAGCAACAAATTGATATGATTAAAATTAATATGTTGTAAACAAGTAGATTGGAGGATATCTATACAATTAGTTTGTTTAATGATAAAAGGAGCAATGTAAAACCTAAAATCATCTATGACCCCAATTCGACATTTGAAAAAATATAATTTAACAAAGCATACATCTTTGGTTGGTTGTTGGGAAGAGAAAAAATATGATAGTCATTTGAATACAAATGCCAAGCACTAGAACATTGAAATAACATAACACACAAACACACACAAAATATAGAGATGACTCCATAGATTATTCTAGATAGTCATCTTAGAAAGAAATAGTGGTCACCCTTAATTTAAATTTATTTGCAGTGTCAAGTGATCCTAATTTTTTTATGTGGTATATATGTGTTTGATAAAATTTTTGCTTCCATCAACAATCAAGTTAACTAATCCAAATGATTGAGATTTGGATTAACATCATGACATTTGAAAACTATAAAGTTTGGTTGTTGGGAATATTTATGAGGTACACAAGTTATTGGAAATGAGAGCATATGGGATTAGAGAAGTTGTTGGAGCAACAAATAGGCACTGAAAATGAAAATACATATATAGACATTTGGTTTGTTAATATGTTTGAGGAAAAAAAGTTGTATCGAAGAGAAACATTTGCTAGATGACCTACAAACATTATTATCGTTAACGTGATGAAATTACTAAATGTATGCTAAAGGGGTTGAAGGGTATTTTATTGTTTAGGGGTAATATCACCTTTAACCCGAGGGAGGGAGACATTGTAGCTCCCTAGTTGGCGACCTTCATGTGTAGGTTGTGCATGTGAAGATGGAAGAAGCTTGGGCCATTAATCCTTAGGTGATCACCAAGATGACCTTTTCATTGTTTTACTTAATTAGTTGATTGAACATTTATGATACAATGAAAAATGACTTATTGCATTTATTTAAGAAATGATAAAAGGACACTCTAAAACGTAAAAATCCTAGAATGAGACATATGTGGCTAATGCTGAAGACATAATGGATAAAATTGATAGTGCATTGATTTCAATGTTTGTACAATTGATACCAACATTTATTTTATTGTTTATACAATGGACTAAAATTTTTGTTGCATTTCTCTTAGTATAATGCATTGATTTTGGTGCATGTACAATGGATAAAATGGATTTAAGTGCCTCGTGCATTGATTTAATTAAATTGCATAGATTCTTAGTGTTCTTAAGGTTAATAATTTATGACTAATTTGTTTGTTACATTTCTCTTACTATAATATTAATATTGGAAAGAAAGAGAGGCAATGTACTCAACCTTTACTAGAATATTTCAAGTTAAAAGTTTGAATGGTCTTTCATTTGAAGCTCATTTTTTACATGGTAGATATGAAATGATGAAAATGATAGCAAGTGTGGTTATAAGAAAAATAGAAGAAGATAGATCGAGAAGATAATTTGTGTAATCTATCTATCATTAATGATATTCATCCTATTAATTTTGTGTAGAATTTAACCTTGTACAATTAATTACTGCAAACAGATTCTTAATAAAAACATAAAATATTTAATGACACACACACATTACACAAATATTTTACTCTGGAAATCCAAACTCGGATAACCAAAACATGTTTAGAGCCACACCTCTTCTATTCATCACAATGCCCTCATACAAAATGATAGTTACCTTCTTGGGCAAAAACCCCAACATAACCTATACCAATCTTATAAAACAATCCATATTAACTACGAAAATACAATATTTTACAAGACAATTTTACCAAAAATATTTCCAAGTGTTTTTCTTTCCATCCCCTATATGATAGAGCTAATAGAGTTAATCCCATGAATGACTTTTACCAAATCTGCGAGTCACTTTGGTAATACCGTCCAAGATTGAAAGAAGAAACGTGCACTTAAGAAGATTTTGTATTCATAATTTGTCATTAGCCAAATCTCATTGACATTATTATTCCTTTTAAAATTGAATGAAAAAATCCTTCCTTTGCCATGAAAGCTTCATAATCTTTATAACAGGCATCGTAATTGAGGTTTGAAGTGAAATGTAATAAATATATATATTTTTTATAATTTATTTTTAAGATAAAATTTTATTGTCTTTGATTTATTTTTAAAATTTTGTTTTATTTACATTTTAAAAAATTGTAAAATTTTCATTATTAAAAATTTTAATTTATAATCAATTTTTTTATTAAATTAAAAAAAAAATTAAATAGATTTCCTTATTAACTTATTTTATAAAATTTTACTGAACTTGTTTCATCATATTCACTTCACTTAAAAGAGATTTCCATAGAAATAACAGATATCACTTTCACATCACAAATTCAACTCAACTTGATATGTAAATGAAATTTCAAAACACATCCAAAACCCTTCAGTCAACATTGAACATTCAAAATTTTCAAGGTATAAACTGGCATCCTTTCTGATCTACATTGAACACTCAAAATTTTCAGGTACAAAATGACATCCTTCCTATGTTACACCTCTGCAAGTAGTGATTGACACTGTAATATAATACATTTAACATCTTTTTCCACACCTCTTTGGCATCTGAACATCCCACCATCGACTTCTCAGATATTTTAGCTTGAGTTTTGCACTCATGCCGTTTGTATATATCCATTGCCTTCGGCTGCCAAATTTGGCCTCGCTCTCTGATCTGTCACATGGGATTTGATTTAAAATGGTAGGATATATTCACTGCTACTGCAACTGATTGGAATGCTTGAGTTGTGACAGTTCGTCAGGTATTACCAATTAATTGCACCAGTTTGGAGATGAAACAAATACGCTATTATCCATACTTTCTCTCATTTCTGGAGTTAACCGTCCGTGTCCAGAAGTAGGGTTTGAAACCGCGGTTCTATCGACGCTCGAAGGGCTGTTTCCTGCGGGGGCCGAGGTAGACGGCAAGCTCATACACAAATTGAGATTGAGCTCGGCATGTTCTTCCGCATCCAAAGCCGCCGGCTCGATAGGCGAGCTTTCCGATCGGTCGTGTCGGAAGAAGTCTGCAATCTCCGGCGTTCTAGGGTTCTGCAATGCCGGAATTTCGTGGTCAGGAAGAGACCGAGAGACGGCGATATTGTTGCTGTTGTAGGGCTGGCCGAGTGGACGATGGGACTGGGGGTCGATTCCCTTGCTCAGCAATTTTCTCTTGATGTGGGTGTTCCAATAGTTCTTTATCTCGTTGTCCGTCCGCCCAGGCAATCTTCCTGCAATAAGAGACCACCTGCACAGTTTCACAGAGTGATTAATTATCAGTTCGGGCCACAATTGGAACTTCAGAGCCGAGATTTTCAAGCAGATCCATGTTTAATATGTATGTAAGGGAATTCATTAGAGCAACAGAGGAGATGAAATTATATACTTGTTGCCGACAACTGAGTGGAGTTTGATGATGAGTTCGTCTTCTTCTTCTGTGAAACTTCCACGCTTGAGATCGGGACGCAGGTAGTTTATCCATCGCAGCCTGCAGCTCTTTCCGCATCTGAGCAGCCCTGTAGTAGAAAAATCAAAGAAAAACGTTACATATAATGTCTTAAATCAATTTACAAGCAGCTAATCATTCCATTGAAAAAGTAGAGCGCAAGCAAGAAACCTGCGGCCTTGGGAAGGGAACGCCAGCCGCCTTCGCCATGGGCTCGAATGTGAGCAATGAGGCGGCGGTCTTCTTCTTTAGTCCAGGCTCCTTTGTTGGTATGAGCTTTCTCGCAGCAGGGAGATCTCCCCATCTTCACAGACGTACGGAAGAATAAAGGTGCAAAGATTAGGGCTAGGGATTGGACAAAGAGAAGGGAGCCATATATATTTATAACATGAAGAGGCGGTGAGAGCAGGTATATGATTTCATTGTGTTTATCTTGATGTGTGTTAAAGTAGAGAAGATATCGATGTAAAAGAATATATATTTTTTTAAATAAAAAGAGGTAATTCTTATTAATGAGGTGTTATTGTATAAAATTGATATATGTCATTGACGTGTCATCTATTTTTGTCCTGTTAATTGGAAATCAGAGCAAGTGGCTGATGATAGTGCTGATAGAACTGTCTGTGTAAGCTAAACAAACTAAAAACCTCTGAAAAATTAAACCTCTGAACAATTCTTATTAATGAGTTGTTATTGTATAAAATTGATATATGTCATTGGCGTGTCATCTATTTTTGTCCTGTTAATTGAAAATCAGAGCAAGTGGCTGATGATAGTGCTGATAGAACTGTCTGTGTAAGCTAAACAAACTAAAAATCTCTGAAAAATTAAAACTAGGGAAGAAATGAGCAAAGTACCAGTCCAGGCTGACAAGAAAAAAACACCATCACTGTGCTAGTGGAACTTAGAGTACTATGCAAATCTAGACATTAGCAGGGCTTTGAGGACCATGGAACCTGTCATCTGAAGCTCCATTGTGAAGGATGTATGCTTGGCCGGTGCGTTCAAAAATGCATCGAACAACATGTCAATGCGATTGCTAATGAGGGTGTCTCGATGAAGTTGGTCTGCCATATAACTTCTGATATCGAAAATGAACTTCAGCTGCTCTAGGGTGAAGAGGCTGGTGGGAGCCTGGTCACATTCCTTAAATGTATTCAACAGTGGAGGCGTCGAGACGGGGAATTCCTCCTGCATAGTGCAAGTGGCTCCCTCCATATCTGCCACTGCTCTTGTAACTGCCTTGTTGGTGTTGGGGTGGATGTACATATCTGGGCCGTGTCCCTGTATCCATGGCTATTGTTGTACATGTATCCGCTTTGCTGGTGTTGGGGCGCAAGTAATCATCTGGGACCATGTAGAGAAGGGATTCCGATGGAACCTGGATTGGTTCCTCTGGGAATCCCTCCTCAATGTAGGCCATTGGAGGAGTATGAGGCCACGTCGTGCACTGAGTCTGAGCAATGGACATGGCCCGCTCTAGATTATGCAGACGTCTCTGTCTAGTTGCATGACTGTACCAGGAAGGGCCTCGCCTGGACTTTCCTCTCTCTCTCGGCATGGCGGAGCTTGGGGGGTGAAGAACCAACTACACTGAAGTCAGAAGAACCAATTGTGCCAAAACCCAATTCCCGGGCAGAGCGAGGTGATAGAGCGCGGAGGCAAAGTGTTGGAAGCCACGACTAACCTGGATAGATATCCAAGAGATGGACATGACTGCAATGCAACCACCCGTACTCAGCACCCGCCTCCTACCATTGATCAACAAGACCTCCATTAAAGTGACGCGAGAGAGTTGTCCTCCCTTCCTCTGCAAGCTATTAAGGTCACCCTCCATTCAAGACTAAGGTGAGGGACGACGGCTGGCCATATTTATGGCTGAGTTAATGGGAGGGTTGTGTGACCTCCTTCTCGATGTATAAGAATATTACCATAGACTGTTATCACTATAATCTCAGGCATGTCAAAGGGATAAGAATATTACCATAGACTGTTATCACTATAATCTCAGGCATGTCAAAATGGTCCCTCGCATCGCACACAAGGCTAGTAGAGAATTTCAAACCAATACTTCACATAACAAAGTACCTTAACAATATACTCCATCACACAGTGTTCTACCCAAGCAATTCTAATCCATAATTTTATAAAACAACAGAATTTTCAATTTTCTTTTTTCTTATTTAAAAGTCTTTTTCCTATATAATATAAAAGTTGATTCTGAAATAACTTTTAAAATCCATATAATAACATTATCAGTAATTTCTCTATTTTTAGTAAGGGTTTTAGTGTTATATCATTCCTCTTAATTCTTCCAAAGTAAAGTAAAGTTAAAGCAAAACTCTTTAAACTTAATGTGGAGACTGTCCAATTACTTGCTAATATAACGTTGCTGGAATGAAGTTTGTTGAAGTTTAGGTTGTGATTGCCAGGTAGCCATCGCTGTCACTGTCCGAGTAGGTAAAGAGGAATAGGAAATTAAAGCCCCCACTACCAGTCCCTCCCACTCACTCAGTCACTGCATTATTCAAATAGAAGCTTCCATTCCATTTAGAGTGTAGCTGTAGCTCATCACTTGTCGGGGCGTGTTGTATTGTTGTCAACTTCAATGGACATTTTCTTACCAACTTCGTTTTATATTTTATGCGCCAGAAATGATAAAAGGCAATATAGTAGTTGGGTAATGTAATGATTCTCGTGTCAGATTCTGGTGAGTAGGTAGAAACATTCATTAACTTATTAATTATTTGTTATTTACTATCGATTTTTAATTATAAATCGATGGAGATTAAAGGTCGACGGTGATGGGCCGTCGTGTTCGATAATCACATCGATGTAAACAAAAACAAAGAAACGAAGTTAGGTTAAAAGAGAAACCTTAGTCAACATGAAATAAAGGAACCATATAATTATGTTTTGTGTGGAGAAAATAACCTGCTATAATTGATCTCTTTATCAACAGTGTTGTTAGAAACAAAATATCACATGAAATGAAAAGCAACTTAAGCTTTTTGAAAGTTTTAAATGCAACTAATCGATATCAAATATTTGGCTTTTCTAAATAAATGAAAATAAGTAAAAGAGTAAGTTAGGAGAAAGTCATGAGAAAACATTTTCAAGAGTTACAATCAATCTTTATATGAGTGGAATATGATATGAGATAGAAAATAGTAAATTAAGATGGGAAAAAAGTTAAACATGATAAAAAAAGGTTTGGAAAAATGTTAAACGTGATCAAAAGGTTTATTGAGGCATGTTGCACCAAAGCTGAGGGACACCATTAGAAAAGTAAACAATGTGCATGATGGTTTAAGAGGCAACAATGTTAGGGTTTGATAATGGTATTGTAAAGAGGTAACATACAAAGATGAGGGATGAGGACATGGGTATCCATGCTCCCTACATAATATAATAATTTAATGAGGAGGAAGTGTATTTGTAGTTGCACATTTGTGTCTTTTTTTTATTTCCAATTAGGGAGTGGACATTCTTGTAGCAGTGCATAAGTTCTCGTATGTTAATAATGTCTTCAAGTTGTTAAATATTCCTTAGCATAAGTGCCATAAGGTTATCGACACCATTTACTATGCAATTCAAGTTAGATTATTGGGGCTAGTTCATTGTTGTGTTTCAACCATATTTACAATGGAGTAACCATTGGTTCTGGCATGGTGCTAAAGGTTAGAGGTTGCATGCAACCAATGGACCAAATGTTTACAAGCACTAGAAGGGTATAAGCATATTTGTACTTCGAGGTTAGTCACTTAATGTACAAGGTCATCTTCATTGAATAAGGTCCATTAGGTAGTTAGTGGATAGTTACTCAATGTAAAATGATCATTTTATTAATTAAGGCTTATTAGACGGTTGGTACTCATTAATGATGGGACTGTAAGTAGTTAGGGTTCTCTCTAGTGAGAAACTATTTTTAGAGCTAGAAGGTTATGTCATGTTTTGTCAAGGATTTTTATTGTATTGGAGCTCCATTGAAAGAAGGTTGTCCCCTCGAAGAGTCCCATGAACGTTTCTCTATTATGGAATTATCAATAAAAATGTTTTATTATATAGGTTTAATCTCATTATCTCTTGTATTTGCTTCGTCTACATTTATTTCTATGGACATTGTTCATGTTCCACTATTTTTGTTGGTTAAGTACATTACAAGTGGTATTAAATCTCTTTCCCGAGCCAGCACATGCCCAAATTTTAGACTTTTTTAAAGGTTAGAGACATGTGTTGGCATCTTTAAATAACATGGATATTTTTCATTTAGTGGGTAAACTTGTGGTTGAGGAAGAATAAACATAGAGCATACAAGTGGCATCGTTTGACACCCTTGTAACCTTACTTGATTCCCCATCAAGTAGTATGACATTAGACAAAAATCTACCTATAGATTCAATCTTCGACATAGTACCCTTGGGTATATTGGTAGTCCCCTCCCTTGGGTATATTGGAAGTCCCCCAGGTGCACCTAAAACCAACTTTACATAAACATGACGATCATCTTGTTACTATGGCACATCAAGAACAACACTCGGGGAGATCAATATCTAGTACTTGGGAGTTGGGTAGTATGGCTAAGGGTATGGTATAGCCTCCTTAGTGCCATGAGATATTCAACCAAGTACTATTATTGGAAACCCTTTGATATATTAGAGAGTTGAAGGCATCTGATAGTCCTTTTTCCATAGGACCCTACAAAATCTAGCCTCTACAAACTAGGCCATTGAAAAAACAATTTTGTCGGAATATCAACAATTTATGAATTCCATCACAATAATAATACTTAACTAGGAGTAATACTCCCACTGAAGAAAATAAAAAAATATGGGGCCAGTTTGTACCATTGTAGGAGACCCATCTCAAAAGACTCATGGAGCGTCGATCACATTGGTACAATTTTCAAGTAACACTTTTTTTGTGGACCTCATCATACTATTGCAAGTGACCTATCTCAAAATCCTCCTTGTGTGAAGTTGATCATTTTGGCATAACTCCTTGTTAACCCTTTTGGTGGACAATATATTCACCCAACTAACAAGTTCAAGGATCTTAACCACTTAGACTTTTAGCTCAAGCAAAAAGTATAGATATAGGTTAATAAGATCACATCCCTAGAAAGTACGATTTCTCTGATAGTAGATATGCAAACATGACTCAATCTATTGGTAAACCAATTGACACCCAACATGATCTATCATCAGGGGTAGGATATGAATCCACCAAGTGGGGAAAATTTTGTGGATAGAGAACATCATAATAAGCCACTCTTTTAGGATAATCGTAGCAACAAATCCTCCTTTCAAGATAACCATATATAGAATAGATATTCTAAAGTAAATATGAACAAGTTTGATGGTTCCAATCCCACAGATTGGGCTACTTGAATATAGAACACTACTTTTCCCTCTAATAAATTACTAATGAATTGATGAAAATCTAAGTGGGTATGTTATACTTGGATAAGGAACATTGCCATAAGAAATCCTATGGGGGCTACATTGGATTAGCCTAGTTTGTAAAATCCATCTATGCTCATATCAAAATAAACACTCATTATTTAGGAAGGTTGACCAAATTGTGTCAATAGGAATAGTGGAATACTTTAGAGTAGCTTTTGAGAAATTGGCAATTTGCATAGAGGGCATGTTTGATTCCTTTTTCAAAGAAAGTTTTATTAGTGTTTGGAGGAGATTAGAGTACAGATCTTGATGGCTCACCCAACTACTTGGTTGGAGGATTCTCAATGGGCTCATGAAGCATAGGTGGTGGCCAATGAATAGACCAAATGAAACCCTTTATTATCTACCCATGCCCACCTTGGCGGCTACAATAACCCCTTCTCCCTCTCATCCCTTGTGGGCCCACAAGTTGACTCAGGAAGAAGTAGTTGAATGCCAATGCCTCAAAATTTTCTACAATTGTGATGAGAAGTATTGCAAAGGGAATAAATGTAAGGAACACAAATGATTTCAAATTGATGTGTCCCAACATAATCACTTATTGTGGTGGGCATAATACCCTTCAATAGACAGGGGTGCTCCCATCATAAATTCCCAATTAGAATTCACACTATTTGGGATAGGATACCTATCTGTATTCTAGTCTGGAATCCATTATTGAAATGAGTGGGGTGATGATTGAAAATGCTAAGTTCAATATGTAGTATGCAATTAATATAGGTGTATAAAGCAAACTATTATAATCATATCCTAACTAGGAGAAAAACTGATTAAGTAAATAGATGATTAATTACAAATTCCTACTTGCACATCCAAGTAATTAGCCGTTAAAGAAAAATAACAACACATAAATATGAATGATACAGGTAAGCATATTAGTCTGGAACATCAAGCCATTCACAACCATCTATCTACCATCTTAGAATAATAAATATTAGAGAAATGGTTTAAATGCAAATCCATAAAACTCATAGATGAATAGTCAACACTTGAACAGTTGCAACTTATAAGTTATATATGTCCAAAAGGACCTTATATCAGGGGCTCTTACTTTTTTGTAATTTTGAGAAAAATTGTTGATGTGGGAAGAATGTCCTTCAACAGATAAGGGTACTCCTTGGTATAAATTCCCAATTAGACCTTACACCAATTGAGATAGGAGACCCATACATATTTTGGGCCAAAAATCGTTATTGAAATGAGTGGGGTGATGATTGAAAATGCTAAATGTAATACATAGTATGCAATTAATTTAAGTGTAGAAAGAAAACTATTATAATCATATCCTAGTTGGGAGAAAAACCGATTCAGTAAATAGATGGTTAATTACAAATTCCTTCTTGCACATCTAAGTAGTTAGTTGTTAAAGAAAAGAAGAAGCACATAAATATGAATGATATAGGTGAGTCCATTGGATGTAGCTTGGGTGGTTGGGAGGAATGATTGTCACCCCTCCCACCCAGGTTCAAATACTTAGAGTGACATGTTGTTGATCCCCCAATACTCCAAAAATGTCCGGCCACCCCATGTTCTCTCACGTATTTCGGGGAGGTTTTCCGTGGACATAGAAAGCACTGATATCCGGTGTTGTGAACCACATGTAAAAAAAATTAATGATATAGGTGAACATATTAGTCTAGAACATCAATTCATTTAAAACCATCTATCTACCAACTCAGAACAATAAATATTAGAGAAGTAGTTTAAATGCAAAGCCATAAAACTCAAAATTGAATAGTCAACACTTGAACAATACAACCTTATAGTGGTGTAGTTGAAAAAACAAATATTGGAAACAATTCACATCAAGTCCATCACAGAACACCAATTACTTTCCTAAAAAGTGGCCTTGAGGGTTTCTTCTCATTAAAATATCAAAATTAATTCTCAAAATTACAAAAAAGTAAGAGTGCCTGATACAAGGTGCTCTTGGACATATATAGCTTATAGGTTGTAACCTTTTCTTAGGACTTCTTTCATTCCCTTGGATAGTTACAACCTTTGGGATTCTCTTGTTTTGTCATTTTCCTAGAACTTTACACAACTATACATTATTTCAAGAAGATCACAACCGTCCTTGAGCTTTATCTTCAATATATGATGTCCAAATTTCATGTTCGGAAGTTATTCCTAACACTCGACTAAATATTAGTTGTTCTAGGGAGACTTCATATGTGAATGTCTCTCGAGTCAAGGGGCCCATCTCCCTTTTAAGTGTGATGAAAAATGAAGTGACAAAATTGAGATCCCTTGATGGTTCAACTATGTGTTCTTTTGTTGCCTCGTTGTTGACTCAATTGGCCATCCATATTAAGATTCCTCTGTAGTCGATATACTCTTCTAGTTCAGCCAAAAAAATTTCCTTGGGCCTTTATGAACCCATATATCCAAGATCGGTAGATGGCACCATTCAACCATTTTTTTAGCAATTGTGTGTAGACATGTATAGATGTGTATAATTGTCAAATAATCCAGTTATATCTTGTTCGAGCATGATGCCTTCTCTCTAGAAGTTTGAAAGTGTTGTGTAATTAATCCGATTCTCCTTCTCTGTCATTATGGGTAGGTATGAAGGTGTGTTTTTCTATTCTTCTTGCCATTACTTTAATTCATCGATAACCATGTGGACCCCATGCAATTATAACTTTTTATTGTTGACTATCTCTAGCAAGGCTAACTGTTATGTACATAAGTCTTGAAACTCTCTTAATCTTGTGTACAATTTCCTTAGAGTAATTCCTAGCTCATCCTTTGGAGCCTCTTGCTCCTCATCCCCTATCATTGTTGATGACTCCTAAGATTCCCTAGATGCCTAGTTCTCCTCAAAATCAACATCTCTACTCACAAATGTCTTCTCATGCGCTGGTATGAAATGTAAGCCTTTGAGGTTTCATTGTAACCCACAAATATACCCTTCTATCATGAAGGCTCCAAATTCATCCTCTTCTCCATATGAACATGGATGTAGACTGGACAACCACAGATAATCAAATTCCCTATCTCTGGATTCAACCTTGAGAATGCCTTGTCTGGAGTCTTGTTCCCCAATATCCTTTGAGGACCCCTGTTTTGCACATATACTGTTGTGTTACACACCTCTTCTCAAAGAAACATAGAAAACTCTTGTTCATTTATCACAGCCCTGGCAAAACTGATGATGGATCGGTTCTTTCTCTTCCCAACCCCATTCTATTGAGGTTGTATGAGACTGTCAACTCCCTCTTGATCCCTTCCTCCTTGTAGAAATCCATAAAGTCATTGGAGGTGTACTCTCCCCCATTATTCAACCTCAATACCTTGATCTTATTTCCTATCTGGTTCTCCTCTTAAGCCTTGAACTATTGAAACCAACTGAAGACCTCATCCTTGGTATTCATAATTAAGATCCAGTTTTTCCTAGAAACTTCATCAATGAACATCACGTAGTACAATGCTCTCTGAATTGATGCTACTGAAATCAACCCACTCACATATGAATTTAGAATATCCAATATCCCCTTGGAACTACTCTTGTTGCTTGGAAAAGCATCCTTGGCATTATTTACAAGTGCACACCCTCTGCACACTACCTACTACTCAACACTAAACTCTGGAAGTCCTGTAACAATTCCCATTAGAATCAGTAATACCCTATAGTGTAAGTGTCCCAACCTCCCGTTCCATATCTCACATAGGCTATCACTGTCATGTAAAAAATATTGAACATGATTTCCTTGCAATCTGTATAAAGTTCCTTCTCTAAGCCTAATGACCACTGCTATGTCCAGGATAGCTTTCTCTGGATGTATGAGTACTTTCCATTTATGAAAAGTAACAACAAAACCCTTATCCTCCATAACTTAGACTAAGATCAATTTCTTCTTCAGTCCTGGTTTGTAAAGCACATCCTAGGCATCAAACAAGCCTCTTGACTTAAGTTGGAACAAAATTGTTCCCTCTCCCTTCACTGCATACTTGACATCATCACCAAGCTCCACATGAATTTCTCAGTCCTTCTCGATCAAACTACTGAATATCTCTCATGCTTCTGTCATATGAAAATATGCACCACTTTCCAAGTACCATGCACTCGTGATGGATATGCTGGTAGAAAGGCAAGAAACTAGTGAGAAAGCATTCTCAAACTTTGTTGCAAACTCATCTAGTTGTGTCTTTATTGATTTTTTGTTTTCGTCTTTCATCTTCCCTTCTTCTTCTCTAGAAATTGAGATGCATAATGTCCATTCTTATGACATGAGAAGCACTTTATTTTACTTAAGTCCTTCTTATTCCTTGGCTATAATGTTCCTCCATCATTGTTACCCTTCTTGCTAGAACCCTTCCCTTTGCCCTTCCTTGCCTTAATAACAAGGGCTAATTTATCATCACTACTTCCATGCTTGTTTCCTTTAGACTCCTCTTAAGTATCTTCCTAGATGAAATCATCCCCAAGCCTCTACCAATTTGGGAGATTTTTCCGAACGAAGACTCCCTTGAAAAATGGTTCACAAGACTTGGGAAAACCATTCAATGCCACATTCATGAACTCTACATCATCCTGTTTCTCCCCTATATGAACAAGTTGATCATGTACCTAAGAGATCCTCATGATGTAGTTGGTAACATTGTCAAATCTAGACATCTGCATAGATCTGAGTTTATTTCTTAAGACCATCTTCTTATTCATGTTAGTGATTTGAAATAACCATACTAGGGAATCAAACATATCTTAGATATCTTCCTCTAGGATAAGTGAGAAATTAGATGATCATTCACTGAATCCAACATTACCCACTTAGATTTAATCTCCTTCTTCTCATGAACTTTCAAAGCTTGCAGATATGCCGATAGAACAACTACTTTGCCCACTATCTCCCAAAGGTAATATTCCTTCTAAGAAAAATTAACACTTTCTCTCCAAGACATGAAGTTAGATGCTCCATTTGATTTATCTTCAACTATGATACTTGTTGCTTCCATCCCTCAGATCTGATAAACTGCCTTGAAAATAACCCGTTGTTGAAATTTCCCTTATACGATCCTATATGTGACTTCCACTTTTGAAACCCATGTCTGAAACCCATGTATGTACATGAATTTACCTAAGCAAACCCATGTATGTACGTGAATTTTCTTACCGCAACCTGTGTACAGCTACATATGACTACAAACCCTAGTTCTACTTCGATACGGTTATTTCCCTAAAAACCAACCTGTGATTTCTGACTATTGGTTATCAATCTGTTGAGATCTCCTTGCATATATGAGAGATCTGCTATCAATTGTCATGGATCTAAGATATTTCCTCCCTCTCAGATAAAGATATTTAATACCATGTTGAAATACCTACTCCGCCACCTAGGTACTTTTTTATCTAGTGATTTCCTTGTTGTAAATCATATTAGAAGCTCACAAAACATAATACACTTGCTGGAATAATCAGCTCAAATAAATACAACAGAAGAAATATTGGAAACCAAAATCTCAAACATAATACACAAAGATATTATGCCCATCAACTAAGATTATAATTCAAATAACTTCAAAGCTTACAAGGGCTCCCTTACTGGATAAATAGCCCATAGAGAAATACATAAAACTATAGACAACACTTGCAAACCTAACAACTCTCGGTCTGTTGCACGATATTGAAATTTCATGTTTATCTATATGTGTGTTCCTTTCCTTTATCAATCCCACATATACACGTATGTCTCCATTGGAACTCGCATACATGCACACAAGAACTATGTGAAAAACTATGTATGACACGACCCTACTATTGTGGCTCCAATCTGCTAAAACTGAATTGTGACTGCCTATGTTCTCTCTTCTCTATGACCTGTACTTATCTCTATATGGAACTCCTTATCCACCTATCCAAGATCTCCTTAAATCACAGTCCTTCATGATACAACCCTCTCTATATCAAAAGTGTCTCCTCCTTCACCCTTGCCATGCTTTTATAATATTGAGTTATGACCTAACCCTAATCTTCAAAGTGATTAATGGTTGAGATTAGTTCTCACCTCACTTGAGATCAAGGGATAATATTTAATTCACTATTGCTAATTACTTTAGCATTTCATTAAATAAAACCCAACTAATTAATAAAAGAACTTTACTTTAACAATTCCTTTAATTAAGGTAAATTACCAAGGTAGAAGGATTTTGAAGACTTCCACACGTCTAGACACTTATACCTATGCAAAAGTACCTGTCCGATGCTACAAACATCAACAATTTATTCTTCCTTCCATACCTCATTTTGGTATGGCCATCTGTACTTGTAGAGTTTGCAGTGTTGGCTGACAATGCCTAGTGGGTCGTTCCTATGGAATGTCTCCTCACCAAAATGGAAAGTTGCCAAAATATTTTCTTCTACCTATTCCACCTTGCGATATTTAAAACTATAGCATCCTACATGGAAGGGAATTGGGGGCCAATATATATTCTTGTCTCATGCTAAGGCTACCTCCACTCCATGTACTAGAGTATGATATACAACTTCCTATAGAGCTATCTTATCTAGTATAAAATTGGGGAGAAAATGTGGATCTTTTGTGGCTCTGTTGACTCTGATAAATGTCCCCTTCTCTAGAACATACTAGTCACCTACCTTGATGATTGCTTGTATTCCTTTGTCCGATATACATGTCTTTGGGGTGAATAAAAATATCTGATCTAAGGGAATCATGAATTGTTCACATATATTGGGATAACGAATTTTGTAGTTATGCTCCCATAGGTCTTGACAAAATGTGTATAGGAGGGTCACTAGAATACCACTACCATCCCATACCTGGGAAGGCATGGCTCAAACATACAACATCTAGTAGGTAAGAAGACATGTGGAATGCATGGTGTTTCCCCAACACTATATGCTTGGTTGTTGATATGGATTTCTCCAAAGTAGCAGAGATAATAGCTACCCAATTGAATATCATGCTAGTTTTGGTGACCATGTATATTAGGGGAACCCATGATTCCTTGAAATTCAAGGCATATTCTTATAAAGTTTGCACAAGAGGGATACAACAATATTGTAAGGAGTTCTCAACAAATTTTTGGGATAGGTTTTGTTTATCCTCGTCTTGAACATTGTCCCATGCACCTACCAACTCTTCATCACCTCTCTGTAGTCAAATGGGAATTGAAGCAACCATTTCTCAATGAGGTTGACCTTTGATGCAGGGATTTTGTAATATCTATGTATGATGGAGGTCTAAAAAAAAGTAATAACTTTCCCACTCGAATCCTTGACCAACCTATTATCCACACCATCTCGACTAATAATCTAGGAGATGGCCTTCACACATGGGAATACAACGAGGTACACAACCACTTTGTGTCATTGAAAGAATTTGATTGCATAGTAGACCCCATCATTAGGGTTGACATCACCAGGGAGGATTAGAATCACTATATACATATATTTCTAGAACATTTGATATGTATACCCTGATTTGTAGATTATATTGGGATCCATGCAACATCTTGTGTCATGATATGTTAGTATTAGGGCACAAACATCTACTTCTGTCTCATCCTCTTTGTTTGGGATCACTTCAATGATAGGCTCGTTTCCCCTTCTGGAATTCTTAAAATACATATTAGGGTCCTTCACCTCATCCATGTCATTAATATCAAACATTATCATGTTTAAATAACATAAATGCATGTGTGGAGAAAAATAGAAAGGATTCAAAAAATTTCTTATTTGGTAATGATAGTTGTGAGACCCTCACCTAGAGTGACATTGACACTTCTACCGCAAGATCACGTCGGTGGTCAGTGAACAGAGTTGATATACATATTGGATGGATGTTGCCTTAGATGAACCAATTGAGTCACCTTGGCCTGTGGTATGTCACACTTCAAATAGTTGGACGTCTTGGTTTGTTGGCAAGGCAGCCTGTAGATGGAGTTGGGTCTCGCTGCAAACACAAAGGGTGCACTACAAATATTGGCAAGTTGGATGCACCAAAGGAGTTGGAAATGAGTTGTATAGAGGTAAAGGAGGTTTTTTTAGGTAGCCTCATCCATAGCATGCACTTGGTATGATGAATGAAGAAGTTGGCTTAGAAGGCTTGATGATTTGTGTTCCTAGACTTAAGTAGATTGATGGAGTTAGGTAGACCACACTTAAGGGTTGGAATAGATGGTTGAGGTTCCTTCAGGCATGAGTTTATGTGGACTATAATTGTGAGTTATAATTATTTAGTGTACTCCCTTGGGCATGCATCCATTGCATTCACATTCACTAGATGCTTTGGGCATACTTGGGCATGACCAGATTGACTTGGGAGGAACATGGGCAGTTATGCAAACTCTAATGAGTTGGGTTCACTTGGGACAAGTAGGTTGATCAAGACAAGTGGAAGGAGTTACATATGGATGAATTAATATATACCATATGAGTTGACTCACTTAGGTTTAGTTGGGCGTAGATAGAAAGAATGATCGGGCATATGGGGATGACCTCAGTGGATCCGACATGGTTTGGAATGATGCGATGGAATGATCGGTAGACAAGTCACTAAATATGAGAAAGTTGGATCAATGACACTTGGTTTCACCTTGGATGGATGGGGCTTGGAAGAATATGACAAGAATCATATATAAGAGGATGCATCAAAGTTTTAGGGCATACAATATAAGAGAAATCACATAGAAAGGAGTACAAGGAATTTTGTGATTGTACCAAGTTTAGGGTTGGGCACAATGGAACGAATTATTGCCTAAGTGAGACTAAGATTGGAATAGGAAATGTAGGATATAGGCTTGCAAAATATTCTTGGGTTGGTTTTTACAAGGGTGTTGGGAAATCTTGGCAGAAGGTAGTTCTACCTTGGTTTCTTTGTACATTTGTAGTCAAGCCATAGGTAGTTGGTCGTGCTCACCCATTGTATCTTGCAACATTCCTATATATATGATTTAAGGTGTTAGGAAATTTTCATGGGTTGATCTAGGTGGATATTGGTAGCCACCCATCTATTCCACTAGCTCAAAGAAAAGTTTCCATTTTGGCAGTTGTTTTACATTTTTTCCGGTCCCATACATTTGGGGTTGTTTTGAGGCCTTAAACGACGTTTTTTGGGCTCGACAATGGATAGTATGTAGCCGAAGGAAAATGATAGGCTGAATGGAATATGTAATCCTCGGGTATACCTTTCCAACGGTGTATCAAGTGCCCCGAATGAATATCTATGTAAAATTTACATCCTCGTGAAGTTGATGTATCAACTACCCCCATCGGGACCCACAAACCTTTTGGCGTTTCATCTCTCGGGGTTAGGTTTTTGGATGTTTAGGGTTTTCTCATTTATGTTTTATGTTCAAAAGGCCTTTGGAGTCTCATTGTATTCATCTTCTTGCGAATGAGCATAGTCATCACATCTCTTCTTAGAGATAAGTTGCCACCATTCGAGCAAAGTTTGTTCCAGTTTGCATTTTTACAATTTCAACAAGTTCTATTTATTAATAGAAGTCAAGTTTTAGTATATATTTGTGTGTTTCTTTGCTATACATGTTTATTTCATTTTGGTCCATTTATAAATCCAGATAATTTGTATCAGAGCGATCTTCTCTTTATTTGTTTCTTTTTGCATGTCCCCAACAAGGTCATGTTACAAGGAGTTGGGGATCGAAGTAGTTGAGCCCTTGCAAGACCATTCCCGCCAATCACGATGACCTCCCATGGTAGAATAAAAGAGAGATGATGGAGCAGGAGATCCTTTTAAATTGTTGCTTGAGGAATCCCTCACGTGACAAAGGAACGAGATCATGAATAACTTTGCACAGATCCTTCGATGGATTCCAAAAACCGTTCCATCTTCATCAAGCGGCCACTTTGGAGTTGCTACCCCCTTCAAGGTACAAGTCAATTTTGATATCCCCTTATTTGAAGGCCAGATAGATGCAGATGTTGTAGATAAATGGTTGAATCTACTAGAAGGGTATTTTTTTGTCCATAATTTTTTTAATAGAGAAAAAATTACCTTTGCGTTCGTTAAGGCTATCCCCCATGTTAAGAATTGGTGGGAGACTTATTGTGAGAAAAATGCCACTAAGGAATTTGTAATATTTTCAGTCGCACCCACTTGGTATTCTTTCAGTGATGCTATTAAGGAACAATATTACCTTGTTGGAAGCTACGATGACCAGTATACAAAATGGACCACACTGCGACAGAAAAGGGACCAGACAATACCCGAGTTCACAAATATCTTCCATACCTTGTGCACCAAGCTGGGTATCAAAGAATCGAAATGAAATCTGGCGCTCAGGTACTGTGATTATGTACATAGACACATCCAAACAAAAATGGATTTTTTGGACATCTCTTCACTGGGTGCGACTTATCAATATGTTATCAAAATCGAGAATAAATTAAAACTGAAGAAGTGCAAGTTTGTATCTACCAATTACTCACAGGAGAAGTAGGGAAAAGGAAAACCCAACCCACAGAACAAAGGATAGAGCAAGGATGGCCCCCCTCAGGATAGCTATTTCAAGCCACAAAAAAATAAGGTTAATGAGAATATGAAGAAAGACACTGGGAAGTGGTGTGAATTCCATAAAATCCCCTGGCATAACACTGATAAATGTCACTCGAAGCAGTCATTGGTGGCCAAGTTGAAACCCTCAGAGTTAGAGGCAGGTTCCGACTTTTTATCAAATCCAAAAAAGGGGAATCTAATCATTGATGCAGAACCCAGTGCCACTGTCGCTACAACCAAGGTCCAACCAAGTGAACCAAAAGAACCGGAGGAAGGTGAATTCCTTTTTCACTCGTAGATGTGGGTGAAGGGTGCTCTGCTACATTTTATTGTCGATGGTGGAAGTCAAAAGAACTTGATCTTAACAGAGGTTGTCAAGCAGTTGAACATGTCGATGACACCACACCTGTAGCCCTGCACCATCGGGTGGCTCCTTCAAGGAAGAGATCTATGCGTCATCCAACAATCTCATATTCCTTATGCCATCAAGCCCTTCAAGGATGAGTTATTGTGTGATATTTCCCCCTTTGAAGTTTTTGATTTTATTTTAGGCCATCCATACTTGTGGAAACAACATGTTATATATGATTCTAGACCTCACAATGTTATTATTACTTTGGGTAGACAACTGTATAAGATACCAGAGGTAGCTTCACCTACCACCATTTCTTTGATCTCTGCTAAGCAATACAACAAGGTCATTTCCATGACTAGGAAGTTTGTCTTCTTCATGATTCTCTCTCAAAGTTAATAGAAGGTCACAACCACATCCATGGCCTCTACATGGGGCCTCTCCACATAGTAGAATAAGGTGTACAAGATCATGGAAGAATACAAAGACATCTTCTCCTCACCCACAAAGGTACCACAACATTGTTAGGTCAAGAATTTAATTGATCTAACCCTAGATTCACCTCTACCAAAAGGGCCAGTGTATCAGTGCTCTCTAATGGAAAATGAGGAAATCAAGTGACAGATCCAATAACTACTTCAAAAGGGGCACATCCGAACCAACTCTTCACCCTGCAAAAGCTCAATTGTACTCATGCAGAAGAAATATGGGACTTGGAAACTCTGCATTGGTTATAGGTCCCTAAAAAAGGTCACATTCAAGAACTGGTACCCAATTCCCCGAATCGATGACCTTATTGACCAGCTCAAGGGAGCCAATTTTTTTAGTAACATTGACCTAAAGTCTAGCTACCACTAGGTCCCGATAGAAGATATTGATGTATGGAAGACTGCTTTGAAGTCCAAAGAAGGTGTTTTTGAATGGATAGTCATGCCCTTTGGTTTGAAAAATGCTCCAACAACTTTTATGAGATTGACGGATGATATATTGTGGCCTTTCACCAATTCTTTTTTGGTGGTATATCTGGATGATATCCTCATCTTCAACAAGAATTGGGAAGAACACTTGTAACATATTCATTAGGTCCTTCACACTTTGTGACAACACAAGTTATATGCTAAATTGGAAAAATGATCCTTGGGCATGAACAAGGTTGAATACCTAGGCTACATTGTTCATGAGTATGGTGTGCATGTGGATCAAACCAAGATCCAAGTTATTCATGACTGGTCAGCCCCAACCACATTGACCGAGCTTCAAAGTTTCTTAGGACTTCCCAATTTCTATCGCAGGTTCATGTTGGGATTCTCCCATATTGCATGGTCCCTCATCCAATTGACCAAGGTTGATTGATCCAGGTGGATATTAGTGACCACTCACCTATTCCACAGGCTCGAAAATCAGTTTTCCATCTTGGTATTTTTTCGGCAGTTTTTTGGGTTCCAAACTTTCGGGGTCGTTTTGAGGCCCTAGACGATAGTTTTTGGGGATTTGGGGCCCAGGTGACTATTAAAAGCAATGACCTAGGCCAGTCATAATTTTTTATTCTCGGTTAGACCTTTCCAACGACGTATCGAGCGCCCCAAACGAAGATCGTATACAAAAGTTACGCCCCTGGGAAGTTGACATATCAACTACCGCCATCAGGGCCCACAAACCTTTTAACTTTTCATCTTCCAGGGTTAGGGTTTTGGATTTTTCTTATGTTAAAAAGGCCCTTAGAGCCTCATTGTAATGATCATGTTATTGCAAATGTGAGTAGTTGTCACATCTCTTCTTAGAGATAAGCTGCCACCATTCTAGTGAGTCTTTCACTCTGTATTTTTACAGTCTCTGTACATTTCTTTCATTAACAAAAAATGTGTATTATTGTATCTATGTGTTTATATCTCTGATATATTTCTGTTATATTGTTGAATATATGATACATATATGTACATTTATTTATTATATCTTCGCTCTCATTTCGTGCCGAAAACAATCCGGATTAGTGGTATCAGAGCAGGCTGCTCCTGACCGTTTTTCAGTGCATGTCCCCGACGAGGTATGAGTATAGCAAGTTGGGTCTCGAGCTTGTCTCTCTTGAGGACAATATCTCTCACACACCCAAGAAACCCTCAATGGTGGAAGAAAATAAAAACAAGAGATCATATGATTCTATCAATCTATTGCTTGAGCAAGCCCTCACACGATAGAGGGACGAAATGATGGAGAATTTTTCCCACATCCTTCAACGCTTGCCGATAACAACATGTGCTTCTTCATCAAGCTGCCACTTTGGAAGCACCTCTCATTTCAAGGTACAAGTTCATTTTGATATTCCCATATTTAAAGGACAAATAGAAGTGTATTCCCTAGAAAAATGGTTAAATATGCTAGAAGGTTATTTCTTTGTTCATAATTTCTCCGACAGGGAAAAGATCACCTTCACACTCCTTAAGGCTCTCCCCCATGTCAAACATTGGTGGGAAACCTATTGGGAGAAAAGTTCCATAGAGGAGTCTGGAATATATGGGGCCGAGCCCACTTGGGATTTTTTTGTGGATGTCGTAAAGGAACAATATTACCCTCTTGGAAACTATGAGGACCAGTATAGGAGATGGACCACACTACGACAAGAAAAGTGCCAAGCAGTTCTAGAGTTCACCAATACCTTCCATACATTGTGCACCAAGCTAGGTATCAAGGAATCCGAATGACATTTGGTTCTAAAATACCGTGGGGCTCTACACATATACATCCAAACTGAAATGGATTTTCTGGACATCTCATCACTCGGTTCTGCTTATCGATATGTTGTTAAAATCGAGAAGAAGTTTAAGCACCTGAACAAACGAGAGTTCAGGTTTGCAAATCTGCAACAACCAAAGTATGATAAAGATGGCCCTAACAAACAACCTCTCCAAAACTAGTACAAGACACAGGAAAAGAAGGGTCACGGGAAGATGAAGAAGGACACCGGAAAATGGTGCGATTTCCACAAAATCCCCTGGCACAACACCGATGAATGTCACTCGAAACAGTAATTGGTGGTTGAGATCAAAGAAAAGGAGACAAACCTTGATTCAGAAAATACTGAAAGAAGACCGATTGTCGATGCAGACCCCACTGTTGTTGTCGTGACCACAAAAATTCAACCAGAAGAACCAATAGATCCTGAAGAAGGGGGGTTTCTATTTCATTCACAAATGTGGATGAAGGGGATCCCACTGCATTTTATTGTTGATATGAGAATCCAGAGGAACCTCATCTCAGTAGAGGTCGTCAAACCGTTGGGATTGTCGACAACACCACATCCACAACCATACAACATCAGGTGGCTTTGCCAGGGATGAGATCTCTATGTCATCCAACAGTTTCAATTGTCATACGACATCCATCCCTTCAAGGATGAGGTATTATGTGATGTTTCCCCACTGGATATTTGTGATTTTCTCTTGGGCCAACCATATATGTGGAAGCGCCATGTTGTTTATGAGTCTTGACCCTGTGGTGTCATTGTTACTTTGGGGGGTCATCTCTACAAAATACCAGAGGTATCTCCAACTATTGTCCCACCTAAACAGTGCCGCAAGGTAGTATCTCATACTACAAAATTCAGCTTCTTCACAATCTGTTCAAAAGGTGAACAGAAGGATACTACAACCACTACAGCCTCAGCCCAAGCACCTTCTATCCAACAGAAGTGGGTCGACAAGACTGTAGAAAAGCAAAAATATTCCTTCTGCACACAAACATCTCATGTATCCCTACCAATTGAACAGATTCAACCCCGCCATCAAGAGGTTCGTGACAACCTTCCACAAACCAAGAAGCACGATGTCTCCAACAAGGCAAGCAACTCACCAAGATTCAGATTCAACAAATGCTTCCCACTCTCCCCCGGGAACTCAACGCAATAGAGACCATTTCTTCCTAAGGAGGGAGGATTGATCTAGGTGGATATTAGTGACCACTCACCTATTCCACGGGCTCAAAAAATAGTTTTCCATCTTGGCAATTGTTCGATAGTTTTTTGGGTTCCAAACTTCCGGGGCCGTTTTGAGGCCCTAAACGACGTTTTTTGGGGTTTTAGGGCCTTTATAGTAGCTAAATGCACTAACTTGGGCTAGTCAAAAATATTTCTTCTTGGTTAGACCTTTCCAATGGTGTATCGAGCGCCCCAAATGGAGATCGTATGTAAAATTTACGCCCTTGAGAAGTTGACATATCAACTATCGCCATCGTGGCCCGCAAACCTTTTGGATTTTCATCTTCCGGGGTTAGGGTTTTGGATTTTTATTATGTTAAAAAGGCCCTTAGAGCCTCATTGTAATGATAATATTCTTGTGAATGCGATTAGCCGTCACATCTCTTCTCAGAGATAACATGCCACCATTCTAGCGAGTCTTTCACTCTGTATTTTTATAGTGTCTGTACATTTCTTTCATTAATAGAAATCGTGTATCACTGTATCTCTGATATATTTTTGTTATATTGTTGGATATCTGATACATCTCTGTACATTTATTTATTATATATCTGCCTCATTTTGTGTCAAAAATAATCCAGATCAGTGGTGGCAAGGCAAAGTTCATGTGGGGGAATTCACAACAACAAGCATTCGATAATATGAAAAATCGCTTATGCTCAGCTCCAATACTCTCCTTACCCAATCTTCAACAACATTTTGAGATTGAGAGTGATTCCTTAGACTATGTCGTGGGTGCAGTTCTCACTCAACAAGGTCATCCAGTGGCATATCATAGTGAGACACTATTAGATGTCATCCATAAGTACCCCACCTATGAAAAAGAAATGTATTCCATTGTACAAGCCTGCTGAAAATGGAAGCACTATATTCTCGAGAAGGAGATAGTCATCCACACTGATCACAAGCCTTTATAGTTCATGCAGACACAAGGAAAATTATAGAATGACCACCATCAAAATTGATCCACATACTTGCAGTAGTTCCATATCAATGCCAAATATAATACTAGGAGTACCAATCATGTCACTGACTGCCTCAGTCAACCTCCAGTTCCATTCTTAACCATGGTGCTCCACTCTTGTGGCCATGAGGCATCCAATTGGCCCCAACTCTACAAGAGAGATCTTGACTTCACTACCACTTACCAGATGTTGGGCACAAGCATGGTTGTCACTGACTTTCATCTTTAGGATGGAGTGTTATGCCATCCGGGCCACCTCTATGTTCCTTCAAGTGAGTGTGCAAAGTTAATTTGGGAAGCTCACTACAGTTGGATGACAGGATATTTTGGCATGGAAAATACCGTGGAAATACTACAAAAACATTTATATTGGCTGAAACTGTGCTAGGACATCAACAAGTATATCAGGTCCTGCACTTCCTGTGCCATTGCCAAACCAACCACTAAGAACAAAGACATGTACACCCCTCTGCCTACTCTCTACAGGCCATGGGAATCCATCTCGATGGACTACATGTTAGGCCTTCCTTCAACCAAGCAGGGAAATGATTTTGTTTTTGTGGTGGTTGATCTATTTTCTAAGATGGCCATCCTAACAACCTGCAAGAAGAATATCGCAGTGGAGGCCACTACCAAAATATTATTCAAACAGATGTGGGTACACTTAGGGATACCACAAAACATCATATCATATCGAGACAACAGGCTCCTAAGCATATTTTGGTCTAGATTCTGGTCATTGTTGGACACCAAGCTCACCAAATCCACTTCCTTCCACCCCCAAATTGATGGCCAGACAGAGGTCATCAACAAAATGATCGTGCACCTATTTCACATGTACAACTCCAAACATCTGTGCACATGGGATGAGAGTCTCCCCTATGTTCAACATAGCTACAACAAATCCCTTCATATCTCAACTGCCCACAATCCCTTTCAGGCGGGGTTGGGATTTCAACCATTGGGTCCCAATGATCTCATGCTGCCCCTTGCATCCACACATGGATAATCGTCCCATGCTCCATATGAGGCCAACAAAGCCACCAATTTTATTGAATGGATTTAGAACATATGACAATAGGTACATGATATTTTACAGAAAGCTAATGCTAAGTACAAACAATGCCATGATCAACATCGAGTGTCGCATAAGTTTTAGGTGGGAGACAAGGTATGGTTGCATTTGTATAAAGATCACCTTATAGGACCCTATCGGAATACTCATCCACTTCTCTATGAACCTTAAACCATCATGAAGGATGTGGGTGACAATTATTTTGAGCCAAGTATTCCCCCCCTCCTTGGCCTGCAACCAATTTTCAATGTGGACCTCCTTCAAGCATAATTCCCACCATTATTGGACACATTGGACATCGTAGAGTAGTTGAAAATGACATAGATAAAACATGACTGCCTAGAACAGGTAGCCATTGATTAGATCAGGTACACTCATATTAAGGGCACTTTCCAATAGGGAACAGGTACACTCATATATCGGGTTGTCAGAGTAGGGAAACTCTCGCACCAAGGAAAGTGGCTCACCTGGGGCCAAGTTCAACACAAGTTTCCCCATATGATGGGGGCGCTCAATGCAATAGAGAAAATTTCTTCCCAAGAGGGGAGGAATGATCCAAGTGGATATCAGTGGCCACTCACTTATTCCACTGGATCAAAGAACAGTTTCCATTCTGGCAGTTTTTTTACAGTTTTTCGGGTCCCAAACTTTCGAGGCCATTTTGAGGCCCTAAATGACATGTTTTGGGCTCAACAACACCTAGCATGCAGATAGAGGTAAATTCTAGGCTGAATGGAATATGGAATCCTTGGCTATACCTTTCCAACATTGTATCGAGTTCCCCAAACATAGATTGTATGCAAACATTACGCCCTCGAGAAGTTGACATGTCAACTCCCCCCATCGAGGCCCACAAACCTTTTGGTGTTTCATCTTCCGGGGTTAGGGTTTTGGATGTTTAGGGTGTTCTCATTTATGTGTTATGTTAAAAAGGTATTTGTATCCTTAATGAATTCATCTTCTTGCGAATGAGTGTAGCCGTCACATCTCTTCCCAGAGATAAGCTTCCACCATTCGAGCAAGTTTGTTTCAATTTGCATTTTTACAGTTTCAGTAGGTTCTCTTTATTAATACAAGTCAAGTTTTACTGTAAATCTAAGTGTTTCTTTGCTATAAATATGTATTTCACTTAATTTCATTTGTAAATTTGGATTATGGGTGTTGGCCATCATACTTGTGTTGTGTACTATGTATGCTTTATTGTATATTGGATGTTTGTGTTCTTTTCATACTGTTATATTGGCTAAGTTGTGAAATTGGCTAAGTGTTGTATTGTTAGGATGTTTTAAGGTTGTAGTTGGACATAGGCCTATGTTCTTATTGGATGAAATATGTATGTTAAACTTGGATGGGTATATAAATTGTTGTAGCCTAAGGTGAAGTTATGGGAAAACCTTAGGTGAAGAGGCATAGTTTGGTTATTGTAGGCGTAGGTTGGCCAAGCAACTGTGGTCAAGGCAAGGCAATGTCGCATGACTACATGTGCCAAAATTGTTGATGTTTTGGTAGTTATGGGAGGATATTTCCCTCCTATATGACCTTTCTTAAATTCAGAAAATATTCCAGAAGCAAGAGATCCATTGGATATATGTTGAAATACCTTAGAAGAGAAGTCATCCAAGAAGAATAAAGCATAATGAAAAAGACACCTTCTTAGAAGAGAAGTTGACCCAGCTAGAAGGACAAGAAGACTATAAATAAGGAGGTTCCTTAGCTCATTTTTTTGCTCACTCACATTCTCCCATCTACACAGAAGCAAAGCGCAATAATGTAGGAGGTGACATAGTAGCTATAGTTGCACAATTTATCATTGCTCAGTCTTGGTATCTCTCTCTTGTGCACTACTCCTTGAGGAGGTGTGCTACCTTTTTATGGTGTTGATGCTGTAGCTGGGGTGGTATTTCTAGTTAAGCTAGCACTTATGCTAGGGTTTATCTCATTGGACTTTCTTTGTCAACGAAATCTATCTAAGAAAGGTTGTTGGGGTTTTCCCAAGATAAATCTCTTGTGTTATTTTCTATCTCTTGTTTATGTTGCTACTGCTCAGTACATGATATATATGTTAATGGTAAGGAACTAAAATAACACTAGTAACACTAATTCTCTGTAAAATAAGGAAAATCCAACATGGAATCAAAGTTGGTTACCTTCATAATAGTTTAACCACTAGAAGGAAGATCAATACAACGACACCTTACAACACCTTGCATCTGCAATACTTTGTCAAGCTCGTCGAGCACTATCCCAAGGAAATTAGGAATAATTCCTTCACATAGAAATGCACCCTAATATAACGCACCCCCTAAAACCCTCAACGTGCAGTTTGGTGAAGATTGAAAAATCGAGTTTTTTCAGTGCTAGGGTTTCTACTAGCGAAAATGTCAACCGGTATGAGAGTTGAGGATAGATTGGATGGAGCAGATAACTTCAGATCATAGAAGAATAGAACACAACTCACTCTAGAAGAGAATGAATTATTGGATCACGTCAAGAAGATGCTTCCAGAACCCGAACACGAAGAAGCAAAGGCAAAGTTCAAGAAGAACGAGGTCAAGGCCAAGAGGATCTTGACAGACTCAATCAAGGATCACCCGATACCCAATGTATCATAACTAAATACACTGAAGGATATGTTTTATTCCCTAACCAAAATTTATGAAAGTAAGAATACGAGTCGAAAACATACTTTGAGGCATCAACTCAAAAACATGACAATGAACAAGTCAAAAATAATGGTCAACTATTTTATGAAGATCTCACAGATCAAGGATTAGTTAGCATCTATTTTAGATCCAGTAGAAGATTTTGAACTTGTGACCACATCACTCAATGGATTCCCTCCCTTATGGGACCCATTGTTCCAAGGAATTTGTGTAAGAAGGATATTGCCCAAGTTTGACAAGTTATGGTTAGATTGCACTCAAGAGGAATCTGGGATGATATCCAAGACACAAAATACTAATGAGGATGAAAATAAATCACTTTCTACCCAAGTGAAGAAGAGAAAGAGAAGGGAATAAGGAAGCCCGAAGAAGTTTAAGAGACCTCGTTACAAGAAGGATGTGTCAAAGATCAGATGCTACAGTTTCCAAAAGATGGGAAATTATGCCTTTCAATGTCCAGATAGAAATGAAAAGGAGAAGAAGAAACACCATGCACATGCAGCAGAAGTCACAGATAATTCAAAGGCATAAAAGGATGAAGAATTTGTCTTTTAGAAAATGGTATTTTCATATGATCGATAGAAGGAAACTCAAGTAGGACAACAAAACCAGACTCCAGGTTTTCATATCAGGTTTGACATTTTATATTTTTGTTGCTTAAGAAAGTATTGTACCTAGGATAACAGTCTTTACAAATTTATTATTTTCTATTTCTATCAAATGTTTAGGTACACCTAAATACTGTCGGTATGATTACCATTAGTAAAATGCTCATTGTTGATGATATACTTGTATTGAAGATGAAATTGATTTCCTCTAGGAGATGTTATTGATTACTAACCATTCCATGGAGGTTACCATGGAAATGTTGTTCTTGTCTCTTGTTTCGGGCAGGACATAAGTGATAGCTCTGAGAAGGAGTTATGATGATGGTTGCAGGAGGAAGATATTTAGAAAGTCTCTAATTGAGACCTAGAACTATGTACATGAAACATACACACCCATGTGAAGAAGAAGAAAAAGAAGATTATCTCTTATGGAGATTGACTGTGAGGATCAGAAGGATCCAAAGATGACCATAGAGTTAATTTGACCACTCTTCAGGTCATCAGGAAGAGTCGTTAATTCCAGAAGGGACCTACCTAGAAATGATGCAGTAAAACCAACATGTTCTCGTGATACCTTGCATAACGCAAAGGAGATACAGATGCATGGCATTGATAAGCCATACCATGAAAATAATTATATGACTCCACCAATGTTGAGGTAGGTGGCCCCACCAAGTACCGAATCATAAGGAGCTATATTTTAGAGGGAGTCAAGCTTCAGAGGGAGCATGCAGATTTAGAGTGAGCCTAATCTCAGGGAGAGTCAATGGCTTAGAGACTTTCATTTAGAAAGTATTCCTTCTCATATTCAGATAAGAGAGAGAGATGTCTTCCAGGATTGAAAGACAGGTGTCATGAGTTGAGGAGGCTAGATCGAAGCTTCAGAGGATTCTAGGAGATGTGATATCTCCTGAGAGGATTCCCCTGTCTCAATAGACCTTGCTATAGTGACAGAGGAGGAAGTGAGTCAAAAGGAATAGGATATAGATTTTTCCTCAGTTCCATAAACCACACATGTTTTCCAGCTATGTGGCGTTTATGAACAACATCATTGATTCAAGGCCTTTCGCCATTGAAGAAGTTGTTGAGAAGTAGGAATGGAAGGATGCCATGATGGAGGAGTATCAGTCCATCGTGAAGAGTGATGTGTAAGAGGTGGTTCTGAGATGAGAAGGGAATTCAATAATGACTTCTAAGTTGATATACAAGATCAAGCATTCTTCAGATGGAAGAATAGAGATGTACAAATCTTGATTTGTGGCCTAAGGACTCTCCCAGCAAGAGGGAGAATATTATGAGGAGACACTTGATATGATAGCCAGAAGAAGTGTACACAAAGAAACCAAAAGATACATGAGAATGAGTCTCATGTCTGCAAATTGAAGAAGGCTTTGTACAGGCCTAAGAAGGCACCCAGGGCATGATATGCTAGATCAGAAAGTTATTTGATGGTTGCCCATTGATCCTACATGTGCATGATCTGTTTTTGACAGGAGATGAGAATATCATAGTTGGTTGCAAGAGGGAGCTCACTTCAAAGTTCGAGATTAAGGATCTAGGTCTGATGCATTACTTCTTGGGATTGGAAGTGTGACAAAGATCAGATGAGATTTTCCTTAGCCAACGAAAATATACTGTTGAGATTCTATAGAGATTCAGGATGATGGACTGCAAGTCCATGACCACACCCATGATAATAAATATCAATCTCTTGAGTGATAAATATTCATATTTGGTGGATCCCACGATGTAAAGACAATTGATTGGATCCTTGATGTACCTGGTTAACACCAGACCAGACTTATGATTTGCAATGAATACCTTGATTCAACACATGGTTGAATCTAGAAAGGTACATTGGATGGAAGCAAAGCATATGTTGAGGTACCTTCATGGTACGGTTGGATATGGATTGAGATATGTATCAGGTGGATATGTGAAGCTGCAGGGATATACAGATTCTGACTGGACAGGAAGTGCAGTAGATAAAATTGTTGATACTGAGAGGGGGGAGAATCAGTATCAAGTACAATTTACAAAAATTTTCAAATTATACTTAAGCCATTAAATTATATCCAATGAGAACTGAACAATAATATAAGAGTTACACCAATACACCACAATACACCATGCACAATATATGAGAAATAATCAATAGTTATTGTTCAAGGGAAGTAATGACTTCCAAAGGTAGCTACAACTTCCAAATGTAAAGGGAGAGGTAAACCTCCAAGAAGAATATACAATCCTCCAATATCAAGAGAGATTTGAACTCTCCATCCTTTTCCCTTCCTTCCACCCAATAATATATGAGAGATAATAAAACTTTACATTAAATCATGACCATCAACCAACCATCACATAGAACCTGATCATGCTTCCTGAGAATTCTTCAATTTCTGCAATTCTTCAATTCTTGGAATACTCTGATCCTGTAGATAATTTTACTCAATGTATTCTCTAAAACTTCTCCAAGTTTCACTCCTTGAATCCTCCCCAAAAAGAAGTTATATAAAGAATGGTAGACTTTATTCAATTCTGGTTTATTTAGGAGAATGAACTTGTATAGAATTCCCTGGGCTCAATATTTAACATCAGATTCTAAAAATCACAAACAAGAAACTATAGGCCGTAATCTTTCCAATGAAATTCATCCCACTTCATTTGGATTCTCTATGAAGACGTTATGACTATTTTACCCAGAACACCTGTTTATTGACTAGCTTCAGGACTGGTCAAAAACCCTATCTTCCACAGAGTGTATCTCCATAATTATAGCAAATCAAGAGATGAAACATTTACCACAGGTACCTTGATATGTCTTCTCAATACCATAGAAATTAAACCATCTGAATTGTTCTATAAATTTTTTTATAGAGAAAATGTTAAGATGACTTGAAAATAACATACCTTAGAACACATCACCAAAGACTTCATCCTCCCTTGAAATCCAACCTTTTTTACTTTGTGATTTCCTCTGAAATTCGACTTGTGTATCAAATGAATTTATAATGATATTTATTTATACCATTTATGTCATGTCCTTTTAACATTAGGGCCGACTTGACACTTTCTTATTTTGTAATTATTGTCTTTAATTATCTTCAGGGCCTACATGTACTTCCTTCTTCAATTCACTTTGTCATCTTCAAAAGTTCATTTCTTCTCAACCATGAGGATCCACATGACATGCCACATACCACTATAAACAACATGATGTATACTATCCATCCATGGGTGTTGTATCTACATGTTCATTTTCCTTCATGTCCAAATACCTTCATCAATATTGCGGTCCAAAACCAACGACTAGGGTTGACATCAATGACAACAATCAATCTTCCAACAAGCTCCCCCTTTGTCATTGATGGAAACAATCATGCTCCCCCTATCATCGTGATCCCACTTTCTCTCCCAGTTTGAAATCAATGGCAAAGAGTAGGGTTTCTCCCCCCGAGTTTAATGGCAAAAGGTAACCTTCTTCTTTGGGGTTGCTCCCCTTGAACATGTGCACTCAATAATACTTCATCCTTATTTTTGGTCTTTGGGACTTTTTCTTCCTTGGAATCCTTTTGTGTGGCTTTTGTCTTCTTTCTCTTCTTCATGTCTAGGATGTATATGTTGTTCGGTCTTCTTGTTGCAGTTGCAACGAAACTTCCTGAGTTATTTTCTCTGATTTTACATTTTCGGGAGTCAAACGTAAGAGTGTATCCTTGATCACATATTTTGTTGACACTGAGGAGATTATGCTTCAGATATTCAACCAATAGTACTTTTCCTTCTTTTACATTTTCACTTCCAATCTTTACAGTTCCTTTTCCAAGTATTTTGGTAGATGAGTCATCTCCAAATGCAACATTTCCACCCTTTTTCTTCAAGATGACAAATTTGCTTTGATCTCCAGTCATATGAGATGAGAACCCACTATCTATGAACCATTCATATTCTTCTTTGCATTCTTTAGCGACCAATGCTATTTGACAATTTTCATTGTGTGGATTTTATTTCCTTTTCCATGTTGTAGTTGGTATGCAGACATTTGGCATATGATTATCTTCCTTCATCTCTCTTCAATCTCGTGCTTTGTGACCAAGATTATTGCACTTGTAACATACAATATTTTGATCCATTAATGGGTCAAATGGATTATAATTTATGTTGATAGGTCTATGAACATTTCCATATCTACTATTTTCAGCATTCATATATCTTGCATAGTTGTTCCTTTCATTGATTCTACAATTGATTGCCTTGTATCCAAAATTTCCACAAGTATAACAATGTCCAAGAAATAAATTTTGATATCTGGGGGTAAGTGATCTTCTTTGTGGTGTGGTCCATCTGGGTTCACGATATATTCTTCTGTAGTTTCCTTCATAATGATTTCTTTCATACCTGATGGGAGAGGATCTTCTTGTTGTCTCATTCCTTCTGAATTCTAGTCTTCTATCTTGTTGTTCAACTTGTTATGGAGTGTTGGTTTCATCATTTTCAACTTCGTTCTCTTGTTTTGTTGTCTTCAAACTGTCATTGTATCCTAGTCCTGTATTGTCATTTGGAGATATTTGACTGCTAAGGATCTCATCTAATTTTTCAGTGCTTTTTTCGAACTTCTTCAACTTTTCTATTGTCAATAGTAGCTCCCCTTTTGTGTGATCCAATTCTTCTTTCAGTTTCTCATAATATTCTAATTGTTTCTTCAAGCTATTAATGGTATTTTCAAACTTGTAATTCTCTTCTTCACAACTACTCAATTCACCTTTTAGTATTATGTTTGTGTTTCTAAGCTTGCTATTTTCAATTTCAACATGCTTCAACTTTTCAAGATTCTCATCTTCTTGTTCACTCTCTGCATTGTCTTTGTAACCCCAAAAGGAATCAAGGTTGGTTTCTTCATCTGAATCTTCTTCACAAATGATTTCTTCTTCTTTAGAATTCTTGTGATCATCATCCTGGGTTTCTTGGGTTATGAAGAGGACTTCTCCTGCAACATTATCTTCTTCATCACTCTTTCCTGAAGAGATGTCATCATCCTTGGAGTAGAATCTATTTTTATTGTTGAGACTTCTCTTTTTATAGTAGCAATTTTCAACAATATGTCCTATTCTACCACAATTAAAGCATTTGAGAGGAGACTTACCTTTGTATCTTCCACTTCCCTTTTGGAACCTTCTTATGAAATTTGCTATTTATTCATCAAGGTCGTTATCCTTGTATTTTGTCTTCTTTATGGCTTTAAAGGCTACTTCATTGTTTGACTGGTCACTTTTTGTATCTGTTCTCATTTCATATGCTGTAAGAGACCCATGTAATTCATCCATTATCATTTTGGTCAAGTCCCTAGTTTCTTCAATGGTGGAGACCTTAACATCATACTTCAAGAGAAGTGATCTCAACACTTTTTGTACAACCAAGGATTCATCGATCTCTTCACCTAATCCTCTGATAGAATTAACAACTTCATCAACTCCAAAAAAATAGGTTGCAATATCTTCCTTTTCATTCATCTTCGAATTTTCAAATTTTGATCTATGCCATTGAAGCTTGACCTACTTAACTTTTGGATCACCTTCGTAGATGCTCTTGAGTTTGTCCCATACCTCCTTAGCAGTGTTTCATCCCATCACTTTTCTAGCAATGGTTGGTGCCAATGCTACTAGAATAACATGTCTGGCTTTTGAATTACAAATCATAAGATTCTTCTCATTTGGATCGGTTGGAGCATTATTTGGGATTAGATATCCATTTACAACTGAGTACCAAATGTCCACTCCCAAAGCCGTTAGGTAATTTTTTACTCTATCACTCTAGTATGCATAATTTATTCCATCAAATCTTTGAATCCCATTTGAAATGTGCTCATGGTTATCCATCTCTGCTCAGGATTTTCCTTCCAGTGGTTAAACTGTTCTGAAGGCAACCTGCTCTGATACCAATTGTTGATACTGAGAGGGGGGTGAATCAGTATCAAGTACAATTTACAAACCTTTTCAAATTATAATTAAGACATTCAATTATATCCAATGAGAAATGAACAATATTATAAGAGTTACACCAATACACCACAATACACCATCCACAATATATGAGAAATAATCAATAGTTATTGTTCAAGGGAAGTAATGACTTCCAAAGGTAGCTACAGCTTCCAAATGTAAAGGGAGGGATAAACATCCAAGAGGAAGATACAATCCTCCAATATCAAGAGAGAGTTGAACTCTCCATCCTTTCCCCTTCCTTCCACCCAAGAATATATGAGAGATAATAAAAATTTACATTAAATCATGACCATCAACCAACCATCACACAGAACCTGATAATGCTTCCTGAGACTTATTCAATTTTTGAAATTATTCAATTATTGGAATACTTTGATCCTATAGATAATATTACTCAATGTGTTCTCTAAAAATTCTCCAAGTTTCACTCCTTGAATCCTCCCCAAAAAGAAGTTATATAAAGAATGGTAGACTTTATTCAATTCTGGTTTATTCAGGAGAGTGAACTTGTACAGAATGCCCCATGCTCAATATTTGACATCAGATTTTGAAACTAGCACACAAGAAACTACAGGCCATAATGTTTCCAATGAAAATTTTCCCACTTCATTTGGATTCTCTATGAATAAGTTATGACGGTTTTACCTGGAACACCTGCTTATTAACTAGCTTCAGGACTGGTAAAAAACCCTATCTTCCACAGAGTGTATCTTCATAATTATAGCAAATCAAGAGATGAAACTTTTACCACAGGTACCTTGATATGTCTTCTTAATGTTGTAGCAATTTCACCATCTGAATCGTTCTAGAAAAAAGTTATAGCGAAAATGGTAAGATGACCTGAAAATAACATACCTTAGAACACATCACCAAAAGACTTCATCCTCCCTTGAAATCCAACCTTCTTTACTTCTGATTTCCTATGAAATTTGAATTGTGTATCAAATGAATGTATAATGATATTTATTTATACCATTTATGTCACTTCCTTTTAACATTAGGGCCGACTTGACACTTTCTTATTTTGTAATTCGTTTCTTTAATTATCTTCAGGGCCTACATGTACTTCCTTCTTCAATTCACTTTGTCATCTTCAAAAATTTATTTCTCCTCAACCATGAGGATCCATGTGATGTGCCACATACCAATGGAAACAACATTATGTATACTATCCATCCATGGGTGTTGTATCTGCATGTGCATTTTCCTTCATCTACAAATACCTTCATCAATCTTGCGGTCCAAAACCAATGACTAGGGTTGACATCAATGACAACAACCAATCTTCCAACAATATCCCCCTTTGTCATTGATGGAAACAATCATGCTCCCCCTATCATCGTGATCCCAATTTCTCTCCCCCTTTGACATCAATGGAAAAGGGTATGGTTTCTCCCACTGAGTTTAATGGCAAAAGGTAACCTTCTTCTTTGGGGATGCTCCCCCTGAACATGTGGCACTCAATAATACTTCATCCTTATTTTTGGTCTTTGGTACTTTTTCTTCCTTGGAATTCTTTTGTGTGGCTTCTGTCTTCTCTCTCTTCTTCATGTCTAGGTTGCATATGTTGTTCGATCTTCTTGTTTCAGTTGCAACCAATCTTCCTGAGTTATTTTCTCTGATTTTACATTTTCAGGAGTCAAACGTAAGAGTCTATCCTTGATCACATATTTTACTAACACTGAGGAGATCATGCTTCATATATTTAACCAATAGGACTTTTCCTACTTTTACATTTTCATTTCCAAGCTTTAAAGTTCATTTTCCAAGTATTTTGGTAGATGAGTCATCTCCAAATGCAACATTTCCACCCTTTTTCTTCAAGCTGACAAATTTGCTTTGATCTCCGGTCATATGAGATGAGCACCCACTGTCTACGAACCATTCATCTTCTTCTTTGCATTCTTTAGCGACCAATGCTATTCGACAATTTTTATTGTGTGGAATTTCTTTCCTTTTCCATGTTGTAGTTGGTATGCAGGAATTTGGCATATGATTATCTTCCTTCATCTCTCTGCAATCTCGTGCTTTGTGACCAAGATTATTGCACTTGTAACATACAATATTTTGATCCATCAATGGGTCAAATGGATTATAATTTATGTTGACACGTCTACGAACATTTCCATATCTACTATTTTCACCATTCATATAGCTTGCATAGTTATTCCTTTCATTGATTATACAATTGATTGCCTTGTATCCAAAATTTCCACAAGTATAACAATGTCCAAGAAAGAAATTTTGATATCTGGGCATAAGTGATCTTCTTTGTGGTGTGGTCCATCTGGGTTCACGATCTATTCTTTTGTAGTTTCCTTCATAATGATTTCTTTCAGACCTGATGGGAGAGGATCTTCTTGATCTCTCATTCCTTCTAAATTCTAGTCTTCTATCTTGCTGTTCAACTTGTTTTGGAGTGTTGGTTTCATCATTTTCAACTTCCTTCTCTTGTTTTGTTGTATTCAAAATGCCATTGTATCCTAGTCCTGTCTTGTCATTTGGAGATCTTTTACTGCTAAGGATCTCATCTAATTTTTCAGTGCTTTTTTTGAACTTCTTCAACTTTTATGTTGTCAATAGTAGCTCCCCTTTTGTGTGATCCAATTCTGCTTTTAGTTTTTCATAATCTTCTAATTGTTTCTTCAAGATATTAATGGTATTTTCAAGCTTGTAATTATCTTCTTCACAACTACTCGATTCACCTTTTAGTATTATGTTTGTGTTTCTAATCTTGCTATTTTCAGTTTCAACATGCTTCAAATTTTCAGGATTCTCATCTTCTTGTTCACTCTCTGCATTGTATTTGTAACCCCAACAACATATAGGATGTATAAGAAAGAGGCTCTGTGACTCCAAACAATAGCTTTGTGCTAGTACAGTGGATGTGTTCCACTAGTAGTGACTATGTGTCATTGGAGAGTAGTTGTGTACTACTTGGCAACAATTTTTTATCTATTGGATGACATTGTAGTAGCTGTGTGCTACTAGTTGGTTGTCATAGATATTACCAGATCATTTGGATGTAGCTGTGTGTGCTACCGTTTGATCATAGAGATTGTGCTTGATGATTCGAGCTACCAAAGTCATTGTAGCAGCCGTGTGCCAACTAGTAGATTGTAGAGTAGTTAGTGGACAACCAAATGAAGGCATCGTGAAAGATGCCTCCCTAGATAAGAGGGAGTGTTGATGTTTTGGTAACTGCAGGAGGATATTTCCCTTCTATATGACCTTTCTTAGATGTAGATAATATTCCAGAAGCAATAGATCCATTGGATAGATGTTGAAATACCCTAGAAGAGAATTCGACCTAGAAGAATAAAGTATAATGAAAATACACCTTCCTAGAAGAGAAGTTGACCTAGCTATAAGGATAAAAAGATTATAAATAAGGAGGTGCCTTAGCTCATTTTTAACTCACTCACAGTCTCCTAGCTACATAGAAGCAAGGCACAAGTTTGGAGGAGGTGACACAATAGCTGCAACTGCATAGTTTATTATTGCTCAGTATTGGTATCTCTCTGTTGTGCACTACTCCTTGAAGAGGTGTGCTACCTTTGTATGGTGTTACTGTTGTAGCTGGGGTGGTATTTATGGTTAAGCTATCACTTCTTCTAGTGTTTATTTGATTGGACGTTCTTTGTGAACAAAATCTATCTAAGAAAGGTTGTTGGGTTTTTCCCCCATTTGGGGTTTTCCTAGGATAAATATCTTGTGTTCTTTTATGTCTCTTGTTCATGTTGCTACTACTTAGTACATGATATATATGTTAATGGTAACGAAGTAAAAGAACACTAGTAACACTAATGCTCTATAAAATAAGGAAAATCCAACAAGAATGACTTGGGAAACTTCAAGACATAGAAAAAATACAGGCAGATTGCAGGTTCATGACAAGTGACATCATAGTAGATTTTGGGTGGTCTTCACCACTGTCACCTCTATGATAGGTGGTATCCAATATGGTTGTGGTAGTTGGTGCTCTTGACCACTATCACTTTCGTGACAGGTGGTATTACAACTATTTTGGTGAATTTTGGTGCACTTCAATACTAATTTCAAATTTGTTCAAGCACTCTTATCACACTTGGGAAAACTTGTGACATGGAAGACTTTGGGATGAGTTGACAAGTGACCACAGATTGACTTGAAGGTTGAAGATTGTGGACTTTGTGTCTTGGTATAGCAGAAAACTAAGATAGTGATATGTCTGAAATAGTTTGACTTGTTGTTTTAGGTTTATTGCAGGCTTGAGGCAACAAGGTAGATATGAGTCGTTGATACTTGGGACAAATTATTTAGCCATGACTTGGTGTGACATGGATGTCATAGAAGGAGAGTAATTGATTCAACTATTTTTTCCTTCATTGAGAGGTATGGTTGTTCCTTGTTTCTTGTGTTATCCGAATTTTGTGACAAAATATTCTTTGAAGGTTAAGTTGGTTTACTTGGAGGTAGTCCAAGTGAAACCAAGTTTGATGGCTAAGACAATAGTCTTGGGAGAAACCTAAGTGCCAAAAAATTCAAAGGGAACATTGGATATTTTGGATGCCTTAACAATAGGTCTGGGTCGGGTTTTGGGAATAAATTCATAACAATGGGTTTCTAGGATGAATCCCTTGGTGTAAATTAGGTAGATTTGTGTTTGAATTGTTGTATGTGGCCTTATCATTTTCCTTCCATATTCCACTCACTAATCAAAGCCATGGGTAGCTAGTTGTGATGGAGTACGTAGTGGATCCTAAGGGCACTTACAGGTGCTAAGTTTTTTGAAGGGGGGAGATTGTGAAGAATATATTTTATTAAAAACTTGTGATGGTAGCATGCCATCCTCTTCTCCATAATGATGATTGGTTGGGAAGTTTCTTGTCAAATATAGGGAACTAGTGCATGGGTTCCTTAGAATATTTGTTGAGTTGTGGGAGACAGGTTGACAACCTTGAGGAATAAGAGAAGTATTTTCCATGGGTAGCCACAAAAATAGTGCCAAATAAATTAACACTTTCTTGGGCGGAACAAGGAAGTTTTGTTCTATGTGATAGATGGAGAATAGTGAAGGATTTGACCAAGAAAAAATTAATAGTCAACCCATATGGTGCAACCGAGAACATATACTAAGATGACTTGGAGGTTTCTCTCCCACCTTTGTAAATAGGGAATTAGGATGATGAAAATAAATCCTTGGGAAGGTTTCAGATGATTTCTAGATGACCCAGAGATAGAAAGGATCATTGGTTGAAAGTGACTGAAGTATTGGTGCAGACATGCCTCTCTCAGGAAAGAGGTATGGAAGTATTTCAATTGGCTCATTTGAATTAGAACACTTTGGATAGATTGTTGGAGCAGTTGAGGGTGGTGGTTGTTATGTCCACTTGCCACCCTATTTTTGAGTGTTGAGTTGAGGAAGGTGAATATATGGTTGGAGGCAAAGGTGCCAAATTTTCCTTGGTCCAACAAGATTGTACATGAAAATTGAATTGTAACACAAAAATACCATTTTAGGAATGAGGACATACATTCTCATGGGGTTGGTTTGGAGATTCCTAAGTGACAATGATAATCATGAGAGTTCAATGTATAGGAGCATGGAAAAATTGGTTGAAGTAATGTTGCAATAGTAGGTTTGGACATGCAAGGCTTGTAAGGTTTGGGAAATCTTCTTCATGAAGGTTAGATTTCCACAACTGTAGTGGATAGTTGTAGTAGTGTTGGATCAGATTGTATCATGTTGGCACCCAAATTTTTGGGTAAATATCACATGCATGCACAAACAAAGTTGTGTGTGCTCATTCCAGTTTTGTGCACACTCGAGAAGTGGTGCAAGGAATAACATGAGGCGTGCACACTAGATCAAGTTTTGTTAATGCACGCTAGTTTGAGTTCTGCCAATGCGCATCAGTCCAAGTTTTTTGATGCATGTCTAAAATAAGGAAGAAAATGCATGCATGCTGGAATGAAGAAAAGGATCTTCAAGAAATCAACCCGAATGATTAATGTCAACAACACAAGGGAACGTGGAGAAGAAAGTAGATGAGTTGGCAATGTAGTTAAGATTTCCTCAATTCCAGAAAGGCTTCGTGGAATGTAGGTAGGTGACATAATTGTGAAGAATTAGAAGCTAGAAGAATGACTGGGGTAGAATTGAAAGAGATAAAGTGCCAGAGATGAGAAATAGATAAAAGGAAGCAACAACAACAAAAAGAGGGTTGGGTTTTTGGTTTCTAGTTGGTCATCTAGTTAGCTAGTTATCTCGCTTGTTATTCTATGGATTGCTACTATGATTGTTGTGGGTATTGTTGTCGTTAATCTCTATGTGATCATATCTACTGTAATGTCTCTGGTTGTAATCTCGAGTCTGTCATACTTGTAGAGTTTGAAGAAAGAACATGGTGTTGCGTAATGTAATATTGGGAAATTAGATAATAGAGAAAGACTTTGTTATCATCAATATATGGATTACTTAATGTATATCTGTGAATTATTGAATGAGGATGATCACGAAGATGTATATTTCTGAACCTCTGATGTGTCAATTATGTGTTTGATTGAATGTGTTGTCTCTGTTATATTTTGTCATCTATTAAATAACTTGCAATGAGTTTCAAGTATGTAATCCCTGATGGATCTCTGTGTGATTAGTCCTTCATCGTCGACACAAGACCAAATGGTCTCTATGATCCTCATGGCATCTTGGGTGAGACCTTCCTTAGTCTTGGATGAGGATTTATATGCCAATGCATTGGGGTTTTTGTTGGTCAAACTCTAGATGAACCCTGGGTCTTCAACCCCCCAGAATTAATAAAGACGTGCACAAGCGTGAAATGAACCAGAAAATGGTTTTGTTGTCAGGACGTGAAAGTATTGTATTTCATCTCAGGAAGAAATTCAATATTGGTTAAATGTGAAGGAATATGATTTTTCTCAGCAGGAAACTCAAGGTCTGATATTCAATGTGAAGTGATGGAAAGATAAGAATCTCTATACTGATATGCATGAAACTTTCTTTGTTGAATTTCCCTATGTATTGTATGAATGGTTGAAGAGGAAGACTACTACCAATACTTCTTTGAGGCCTCTAGATCTAGTGGTTTGGGATCAAGCCCTGATTGATAGAGTAAATGAATTATATAGCAAGTGGACTTGAGACATTGATTTCTAGTTTTCTAGAATGAATGAGGGGTATATAATTGAGTTTGTTATGGAATACATTGATTTTTTTAGTGAAGCTGAGAGGAAGTTTATGAAAGGTCCTAAAAGAAGGTTGCTAGAAGAAATCCCACTCTAGATAAAGATGATGTTCATGGAGAAAGGGATGATGTGCATGGATCCTGATAGGAGGGATAAGTAGACTCCCCTAGCATTTTTTTTTTTGGGGGGGGGGGGGGGGGGGGGGGGNAAGAGTATATGGATCCATTGAGGAGGATCCAAAAGTTGTTGAGATGAGGTGAGGAGTAGAATGGACCCATATGCGCAAAGGAGAGAGAGAGAGCCGAAAGGTATGTAAGAAGAGTTGAGTCAAGAAGGAAAGGAGAACAAAGAAGTGGTAGGAAATTAGCAAGGGGCATGCGACGAGGGGCCAGGCTCAGGATGAAGAGGAAGGAGACCACAATAGGAGGAAATGCGAGAGAGTGTGTTGTACCAGAGAGGAGTACATATGAGGATAGGCCCATGAAGAGGTGTGGAATTGAGATTAGGGTGTTTATTGGGGATACCAATAGTAGTAGTAGTAATAGTTGTAGGAGCCTAGAAGAAAAATTCCAAACCCATTGGTTGTTTTCGAGTGCCACCACTTTGGAGGAAGATGAGGTGAAAAGTAGAGGAAAAAAAATAGGAGAGGAAGATGGAGGATCCCCTAGTGGTGTGGGAGAAGAGTTAGCGATAGTAGATGGTCTTGAGTGGCTATGGGTAGGAAAATATCTGGGTCACCTCATAAGATATGTT
>JASDQU010106926.1:0-23021 GCA_032191745.1 Picea mariana | reverse complement strand
GTAATCAAGAAGAAAGAACAATAGATAGCGAGGTGATTGGAGAAGGAGAAAGAGTAGGATAATAAAGAAGAGAAGTGGTGAGGAAGAAGGAGAAGTCAGTGCTACTTCACCAGGAAGAGTATCAATATTTAGAATCTTGACACCCAACAGTCAGATCAGAGGAAATGTTTCAAGATTGAGGATGAAAAATTAGGATAGTACGTTAAGTCTACTTGTGTTAAATGGAATGGGTAGAGATGATACAGAGAAGCATTGGTTCACATGCAAATAAATATGGTATGTGAAGAAGATAGCAGACGAGGCATCGAAGATTGCACAACTTGAAACCACATTTAGGGATAGGGCCTTGATGTGGTATATGGAGTATAAGGCCACTGCACCAACAAGATAGACAAGGTACCTAACAAAGATCAAGAGAGATATACTTAAGGAATTTCAAAATCCCAAGTTAGAATCTCAATTTATTATATATATCAAGGAGATTAAGCATAAACAAGGAGAAATCGTGTGGGATTATGACCAACGGTTCAAGATTTTGTTGGATAGGCTGGCATTCCAAATATAGGATGTACAAAATAGAGAATGGTTTATTGCAGGGTTACTTCCCCATATCCAAGTCCCACTCACCCAACAGAAGGTGAGGAATCAAGAATAAGTAGTGGAAATTACAATGCACTTGGAGGCTACGTCGGGAGGAGGTGAGACATCGACAGGATTAGTGCAGATGTAGTCACAACTGGACAATTCGATGATGCAATTAAAATATATGGTGAAGGAAAAATCCATGCATGAGCATGTGTGGTGTACCACATGTCGGTCTGAGGGGCCTCACATTGACTGGTGCGATATTTGTAAACAGTGGGGCCATGTACAAAACCACTACTCTATACTGGAGAAATATCAAAAGATGCATCATACTCCATTCTGTGAATTCTATAAGTCCGTGGGACATCATGTCAACAACTGTCGATCACTCTAGTTGATGTAATATCATTCCCATGATGTATTTCAAGCCCAAGAGGAACAAAAAGGTGGTGATTGTGGTGGTTCTAAGAGAGGTGGATACCAAGGAGGTCCTAGAGGCCGATATGTACGCGGTCACAGATGAGGATATGGAGAAGGGGGAGGCAGACCCCCCACTTGCTTTAGCTGTGGAGATATTGGTCATGTGTCAAGGTTTTGTACCAAACCATGCACTTTTTTTGGTTACTATTATAGCCCCAAGCATGTCATAGATTATTGTTCTGATTTGTTGAAAACATGGGAAGAAAACAAGACCCATTGCAATATGGTGACTGCAGAGCCACGTGGGAACAAGAAGAAGAACTAGGAGGTTGATGTCCGAGTGATAATTTTCGGAGATATTTTACACCCACCTAGTATTTATTTTCCTAAGTTTACTAGTCTATGTTGAGGGCACCCCTGGTCATAGATATTATCCCCTATATGAGAATATTCTCCTATAGATGAGGGTGCCACATCCTATCCAGTTCAGAGTTAGTTACACCTCATTTAGACTAGTGGAGTGGAGTCTTGCATGGAAACCTTAGTATTATCACCAAGTGTTCCATGCATACCTCATGATCATCACTGGTGATTAGTCAGTTAACTGATGAATCCATGGCCACTTAAATAGGACTAGGTGGTAGTTCACTCTAGATTCTATATGTGGGTGTTCACATCTCTCTAGATCACTACTATGGTGCATTAGTTACCCATGTAGCCTATATCTATTGTAAATTATTCACTCTTTGAGTGTGGAATATAGTTAATACAATTCATTATTTTTCTCTCCTCTATTCTTTCTCTCACAATTTTTTGTGACTTTTCTACTAGCTAGGTTTTGTAATGTCCCCCAACCCATCCAAGGAACGCTACTTGCAGAATAACATAAAACCAGAATTTCTTCTTACTGATTTATTTACTGTAGATTACCAGCTACAATGTAATTCATAATTTAGAATGCAATTAGCATTCAACACAACCTACCATCCAAAAACAAATGGACATACCAAGAGGGTAAATAGAGTGTTGGAAGATATGTTAAGGATGCATGTTATGTATCAGCCCAAGTATTGGGAAGAAAATGTAGCCTTCGTAGAATTTTCCTACAATAATGGCTATCAAGATTCATTGAAAAATGAGCCCATTTGAGGCTTTGAATGGCCAGTAGTGTATAATGTGGATTAGTTGGGATAACCAAGTAGATAGGATCACACTTGGACCATAACTATTTAAGGAAATGGAACATTAAGTGATCAGAATTAAGCAAAACATGAAAGTGTCTCAGGATAGGAAAAAAATCCATGCATATAGTAGAATAAATCACAAGGAGTTCAAGGTGGAAGATCATGTGTATATCAGGGTGAAGCCCAAGAAGAGCTCCCTAAGAATGGGAACTTGCACCAAGCTAGCACCCCGCTATTGTGGACCATTTGAATTGATAGAAAGAGATAGATCAATATCATCTAAATGTGTTGAACTTGCACAAAATAGATCTAGATAAACAATAATAAACACACTTGCAGAGAGAATTTGAGAAAGAATAGAGGAATTCTCATTAACCATTATGAATAATGAATAATTTACACATGATATACTTTGTATAACTCAATGAGTGCGCACTAGAGGAGAACCAATGCACCATAGTGGTGGTCTAGAGTGATCTGGACACACACCAACAGTTATGGGAGTGAACTGCCACCTAGTCTAGACTCTCAGGAAGTTATGGGAGTGAGCTTCCACCTAGTCTAGTCTCTCAGGAAGTTACAGGAGTGAACTGCCACCTAGTCTAGTCTCTTAGGAAGTTACAAGAGTGAACTGCCACCTAGTCTAGTTTCTCAGGAGGTTATAGGAGTGAATTTCCACCTAGCTGAGTTAACTAGTCAACTAGTCTTCAGTTAACTGACTGAACAGAGAGTAGTAAGGAGTATATCAGGGAATCACAGGTAATGCGCCAGTCTGGTGATGATCCCAAGGAAAGTGCGCATTAGCATGTTTAGGATCCCAATGTTGCATGGTGAAAAAACCAATGCAACATCTAAACTTAACTCAACGAGTCAAACTGAAGTGTCAACTGAAAGAGAATATTCTCCAGGTGGAATATTCTCCCCTAAAAATAGGAGACTAGATAATGACTAATTATGACTAATAAACAAGGAAAAACCTTAGGAAAAATAAATCCTAGGTGTGTGTGAAGTAACTCCAACACCCCCATGAACATAACTATGGTGAAAATAAAGAATGGGTCTCGACAACGAGGCCATGTTAGGTACACTGAAATAAAGTGAGGAAAGAGGGAAAACCTCATGGGAAAATCCCCCCCTCAAGGTACAATGTATGTAAAAGGAAGAACTACAGTTGCTAGGCAACTGTGTCCTTCACTCCAAGACGAATTCACAGAGAATGGAACTTCTTCTTAGTGAAGGTCTTGGTGAAGATATCTGTCGTATGTTCTGCTGAAGGATAGAACTATAGGTTGATGATCCCCTCGTGTAATAAGTCTCGGATGTAGTGCATGTGGATCTTGATGTGCTTCGTCCGCTGCCTCTGAACTGGATCTCTGCGGAACTTTAGAGTGCTCTGGTTGTGACACTAAATGACGATCGACCGATGAAACTTAATTCCTAACTCAGTGAGAAAATGTTGTAGCCACATAGCTAGAATGGTTATGTTAACTACCCCTTTGTACTCTGCCTCGGCTGAAATAGAGAAATGGTAGCTTGCTTCTTGCTCGACCAACAAATAGGCATGAAACCAAGACTGAGTGAGTAACCAGATGTGGAATTGTGATCAGTGCTATCTCCAGCCCAGTTAGAATCAGTAAAACCGATGAGATCTAATGTAGAGTCTGCTACATAATGAATCCAAAAGGTGATGGTGCACTGTACGTATCGAAGGATACACTTTGCATCCTTCCAATGTAGCTCATGTGGCTCCTGCATGAACCTGGAAATTGCGCCAACTGCATAGGAGAGGCCTGGTCTAGAGTGTGTGAGATACAACAAGATACCCACAAGCTATCTATACAGTGTGTTATCAACCAGTGGAGTCTCCCCTCCATCGTCAAGTTTGACTCCTGATAGGAAAGGAGTCGGAGCAGAACTGCAACCTGTCATGTGAAATATCTCAAGGAGATCTTGTGCATACTTAGCCTGAGATAGTTTGATGCCTAATGAATCCTGATTGATCTTGAGTCCAAGGAAGAAGTGTAGCGGACCCATATCCATCATAAAAAACATGTCATGTAGAATCCTCTTGACTGCAACAATCGTTGAAGTCAAGCAACCAATGATCAACAAATCATCAACATACAGAACTAAGAGTTGAAGTGAATCAGTCATCCCGAGCATGTAGACATTCGGGTCTGATTTACAACGTACAAAGTTCTGTGACAATAGGTAGGAGTCCATCTTGGCATACCATGCCCTTGGAGCCTGCTTGAGGCCATAAAGGGACTTCTTCAGTCAACAAACCAAAGATGAGTCCTGCATAAATCCTTGGGGCTGCTCCATGTAGATATCCTCAGAGAGATCACCATGAGGAAATGGATTCTTCATGTCCATCTGATGGACTTCCCATCCCTTGGCTTCTATAATGGAAAGTTCCAATCATATGGAATCCATCTTCACTACTGAGTGAAGGTCTCATCATAGTCAATACCATAAACCTACTGAAATCCTTTGGCAACAAGCTTGGATTTGCATCTGCTAATATGTCCATCTATTGCACTCTTGTTCCTGTAGACCCATATGCATCTAAAAAGTTTCCTCCTAGAAGGAAGGGGAACCAGATCCCAAGTCTGGTTCTCGAGGAGGGAGTTGTACTCCTCTGGCATGGCAATTCCCAAAAGGGATTTCCAGTAGCCTCTCCATAAGACTATGGATCTGAAGACTAAACCAAGAAAATATGCTTGGAGGAAAATGGTTCAGTGGCAGTGAATGAAATAGGAGGCTCCTCGAAATCAGATTGAGTCCTCCTAGTATCGGTTGGATCACCAAAAAGATCCCCTGCATCTTGAAGAGTAGTCTTTGCCCACTTGGGCCTCTGCTCTGGCTCTGCAACTGTATTTGGATGCTCTGAATCTGCATCTGACTATACTGAATCTGAATCTGAATATGAATCATCTGAGTCCTCTGAATCAGAACTCTCATCTGAAGAAGAGTTAGCATGTGCATTCTCATCATCTCAAACAGGTGGAAGAATGAAGGTGTCTGCATGCGGCTACTGAGGTACATGTGAGACACTTTCCTTGAATTGGACACTACGCTCAATGATAAGCTGGTCTGAGGAAAGATCAATAATATTATATCCCTTCACATCATCGAGGTATCCAAAAAAAATACACTAAGTTCTTTGTGGATCAAATGCCTTCCTCTTTTCAGAGGGAATCCAGACCCATGCACGTGAACCAAAAATGCGAAAGTGGGTCACTTCCATTTTGAGGCTGCTCCAAGCCTCATAGGGGGTCTTATCCTTGAAAAATTTATGGGGAGATCTGTTTTGGATGTATGTTTCACAATTAAGCACTTCGACCCATAGTATCTATGGTAGTGGCTTTGCACGCAACATGCGATATGCCATCTCCTTTAGAGATCTGTTTTTCCGCTCAACAACTTCGTTTTGCTGTGGAGCATAGGGAACTGTGTGCTGTAATTGAATCCCTACCTCATAGAAAATATTATGGATCTCATGATTTACATACTCTTCCTCATTATTAGTTTGGAGGACTTTGATCTTCTTTTTGGATTGTGTCTCAACTAGAGATTTGAAATCATTGAGGTGTTGGAAGACCTCAGATTTTTGCCCGAGAAAGTAGATCCATGTAAAATGTGAGAAATCATCAACACAAATGAGAAATAACCTCAATTTGCTGATATATGGTTGCGTAAAAGGACCCATAAGGTCACTGTGGATCATATCTAAAGGTGCAGAAGCTCTTTGAGACTTTCATTTGTCGAATTTCTCTTGAGGGTGTTTTCCGAGAACACATCCCTCACATACTCCTTTGGAGAAATGTATGTTTGGTATACCATCAACCAATATTTTATTTCTAATCTATTGCATGTATATGAAATTCAAATGTCCAAACCTTTCATTCCATATACTACTACTTTCATCAACATGAGTAAGAAGTAAAGAAAAATCAGGTTCAATGAATTCAAAAAATGTATACAATCTAGACTGATGATTTACCTCACCGGTAGCAACCCTGGAGTTGGTTTGCATGTCGTAGATGTCCAATACATTTGGTGTGAATATAAATTTATTTCCAGTGACAGAATTCATCATCTGATACACGGAGAGAAGGTTGATGAAAATTTTGGGAACGTGCAACACATTCTCGAAGCTTTCGTTGGTGAGTTCAATCCTTCCTTTGTCGGTGACTTCAAAAAAAGAGTTTTTCCCCATCAGAATAGGAGGACCTTTGCATGTATCCAATGAATAATATACTTATTTTGATGCAGCCATGTGATGTGATGCTCCTGAATACACAATCCAAGCATCAAGAGAGGAGTTGATGGCAATCAAGGCATGGCTAGAATTGCCTTTCTTGGGATTCAGATCTTCTGGCTTCTTCTTCTTGGAACCCTCGGGGATGCGATCTGCAAGTTTGTTTTGCTGAAGTATTTGAGAAATTAGATCTATTTTATTTTTCATGCATGTGGATTTTGGATGGAATCCTTTGTGACAATATGTGCATTTCTCCCCTTTTCTTCCCTTTTCCCCTTTGGATCCGGAGGCATCTGTGAAGGGTTTTGTGTACCCTTCATTCTTCGGATGTGCATGAGCTTTCCTTTTGTCTTTATATTTATATTTATGATATTTGTGGCTTCCATATTTCACAGTGAGTGCATGCACCTTTGGGCCTTTGATTTTCCCCATGTTGATATGCTTGGTTTGCTCTTGTGTCAGGGATTCGATAAAATCCTCAAGAGAAGGCATCTTCTAGGTGGATCCAGAGGCGAATATGACATAATGGAATGTGGATATGAATATAGGGAATTCAAAATCAATTTTGGAGAGAATGGTGAGAACCATTTGTTTCTCCTCCTTCGATTTATCAAGCCTGCAAGCTTTGAGTTGCGATAGTAAATCCTTGAATTTTGTAAAGAAATCTTGGATATTGTCGAAGATTTTTGGGTCCAATGTAAACAATTCCACCTCCAACATCTGTCCCATCATCTCATCCTATTTTCCAAAGAGCCCTTCCAAGATGTTCCAGGATCATTGGGAGTCTTACATGAAGATATGTGAAAAGGCGATTGGGAGAAATAAGACTGCAAATTGTTCTGAGTGCCTCATCCATGCGATTTAAATACTTGGATTTTTCTATGGATGATGTCGGTTCTGTATCTATATTCAATGTTAACCTGTACAACCCTCTGGTTCAGAGATGTATGATTATTTTCTCCTTCCATGCAAAGTATTTGTAAGGTGTAAGAATGAATTCTTTTTGGAAATCCATCTTTTCGTTGTCTTCAATCTTTTTTACCTGCAAAACAATTTGGTGTAGATTTTTCTTAGCAGTCCATCAGCTCTGATACCATGTAAATTTTTTGAAACTACACAATATATATCTATCTAAAAAATAATACACACATTTGTAGAGATAATTTGAGAAAGAAGAAGAAGGAGAGAAATAATAGAAGAATTCTCATTAATCGTTATGAATAATGAATAATTTACACATGATATACTTTGTATAACTCAATGAGTGCACACTGGAGGAGAACCAATGCACCATAGTGGTGGTCTAGAGTGATCTGGACACACACCAGTAGTTATGGGAGTGAACTTCCATCTAGTCTAGTCTCTCAGGCAATTACGGGAGTGAACTGCCACCTAACTGAGTTAACTAGTCAACTAGTCTTTAGTTAACTGACTGAACAGAGAGTAGTGAGGAGTAGATCATGGAATCAAGGGTAATGTGCCAGTATGGTGATGATCCCAAGGCAAGTGCACATTATCATGGTGATCATCACAATGTTTCATGGTGACAAAACCAATGAAACATCTAAACTCAACTCAACTAGTCAAACGGATGTGTCAACTGAAAGAGAATATTCTCCAAGTGGAATATTCTCCCCTAAAATATAGGAGACTGGATAACTAATTATGACTAATAAAGAAGGAAAGACCTTAGGAAAAATAAATCCTAGGTGTGTGTGAATTAACTCCAACATAGCATACCGACTTGCTCTACAACCTACCTTTAAAGGTCACAATGTGTTGCATGTATCCTTAGTTAAGAAGTATATTCATGATACTAATCACGTTATTGATTGGAATATGATATAGGTGGAACCAAGGGGATAATTCTATCCTGAGCCTCAATGCATCCTAGATAAGAGGGAGAAATTTCTATGGAAATGAGTCATCGTGCAGGTCAAGGTAAAATGGAAGCACTTTGGAGTATATGAGGCCACATGGGAACTGGAGGATGCCATGAGGATGATATACCCATTTTTTTTCTCTATACAAAAACTATGTATATGGTGGAAAAACAATGAGGACGATGTTTCCTTTAAGGGGGATGGGAATGTAACACCATGTTTTCCCCCAAGTCTGTAATTATGATTAAGACTTCATGATTGCAATTGATGAACATTGTAATTATGTTTATGTTTAATGAAATTACCTACCAGCTAATTGAATGGGAGGCCTTGCAGTACTAACCATGATAGAAAGGGTGGGATGTAATGAGCCCTACCTGCTAAACCCAATTTAAATTTTGTTTTGACACAAAAAAACTAACATCAATAGGTTGATGCTAATTTATTCATGAAAAGAGGGGCATATCTAAAAAAAAGAATGCAACAGTTCAAGAAAACACATACAACATTCATTACACATTTTATGCAGTGGAATTAACATTTAAAAACACAATAGAAGACTTATCTTTAAATTGAACAATCGATTGGATGCATACAAAGGATGATCCTCCCAACCATAGTATTTTTACTCCAAATATCAATAGCAAGCCACCCCTGATCTAGGGCTATGATTCCACAAAGAGGTCTATCCCTCTTGGTTGTCCACTCTCCACAATCAATAGCCCAAAACCCGGTTCTACTCCAATAGTAGTTCCAATCCACCAACTCTCTTCCCCTCAAATGGCACAACCCAAGGAATGGGACCCCCCTTCTCTACCATGTATTCCCTCAAACCTTCCCACTTCCTTCTAGGGATATATTTCACTCAATTGGATAGGAATATCATAGCGAGGAACTCCAAGAACTCTTATATGCTCTAGGAGTGCTCACAATAACCTTCTTAAGTATATTGAGTCATTCTCTCAATAGAAAATGCACTCATAGGCTTACAACCTCATTATTACAGGTACTAATGCCCCAAGTTAATAAAAAACACAGCCAAATAATGGTTTTTATCAATCATACCGTGGATGGTGCTCTTTTTCCATCACTCAACCCTCCTCTTGCTCTCCAAAGCCAACATGAAAAACTACTCCAAGAATGAACTCGAATTTTATTTTCTTCTCATGCAAGCTTGACTCACACATTTCCCAAAAGTATATGTACTTAGCCCATGCTTTCATAAATTGGGTGATTTGACATTTCCCACCTACCACTCTTACATCACTTTAATATCTCTCTTGATATTTCAAAGGTGGATAAATAATAATATGAAATGGATGAATTAATATAAATGGGTGACCCCTTGGATCCCTCTTTATCCCCCTCTCTTTTGGAATCATAGCCCCCCATCGTTATCGTCCTTCTTGTACCATAGCCGACGATTATTAATTATCAATTATTTTAATATGAAAAATACATAATTTGGACCTTGGCCATACTAATCAATACAAGCTATCCCTCTCAACCATATTGGCTCACCAACCTAATTAATATTTACACAATTACATTGTAATTGCAGGGATTGAAACTGGGGATATTACATAGGAATTGATGAGGGGGGGATAGGAATTTCCTTGTATTTCCAAGAATCCCAAACCCCCACCTAAATAACTTCAAATGACTAAACCTTCCTGAATTACCCTATTCACCTTATTCACAAGAAATCCTGTTAATGGAAATCAGACCCGATAGTTGGGGTAGTTATGACTTCCTTTAGAAATGTATAGATAGTACTGATTGGGTCAATGGAAGCTATCAGTTAGAAGTACCATGGAGGTTCCCATTTGATTTTGTATCTTGACTCCTGGGGTTAATTCTGACAGAAGAAAACTGAGAAACCCGAGGAAAAAATAATGTTCCAGATTGGGAAAAGGGGAGGCTAGAGAAGAAGGCATAAGAAAGCGTGAATGAGAAAGGGAGTTGAGAGAGAGCATGAACATAGAGCACACAAGCTTGAATATATTAGATAAATCTAGGAAGTTCTGGTGAAGAAAATAGGAATCTTTCCTAGGAAACTTGTGGTCGACATTGGAACAGAGAATACCCAAATCCAGACTTGAGCAGAGAGGGCTACTAGTTGGTGCTTTCTAGAAACAAACTAACAATCTTAAAGGGAGGGCACTAAGGGACTATGTAGTAGTGAAGGGGCTCCTTTATGCAGAGGAAATCTAGCTAGGAAGCCACTTGTTAAGCTCATGGTGTCCATGGACTCAGTGGGAAGATGGGATTTCTACTATTCCCAATGTAGTGAAGGAAAGCAACCTTCATGACCAAGCCCTTAACATGAAATCCAAATTGTGAGAATACCCTAGTGGTATCATGGCCTGGAATAAGGGTGGCTTGTTTTAGAAAGTAAAGGTGCAACAAATCCTATAGTTGGGTGGAAAGGAATTCACCCTCAATCAATTGACAAATTGGATTTTGACCTAAAATAAATAAGTGTTTTCAATATGAATTTGGAAAATGTTTGTTAATAAATGTCAATCTTTGTAGTTTGTTCTTAAATGAAGTCTTAACATGCTAAATGAATGCTAAAATATGAGTATTGTTTGTATAATGAGGTTCTTTCCAAGTTGGTTGATCATATGCAATGAGTATGTTAGAGAGGCATGATATGGGAGCCTATAATATGGTGTTTTCCCCAATCCTTTGAATGGAAAGTTTTCAAGATGAGAAAATATTCACTTCGTGAGTCATTGGTAGGTTCCACCTGAGTGTTGAGGATGTGGGCCAAAGGTTCAAGGAGTAGAGGTTAAATCCTAGTAGATAATGCAAAGAAGACAAATATGTTTTCTTCCTCGAATCATCCTATACCACTATTCAAATTCCCTTCTTAAACCTCAAGAGAACCCTAGCCATATATTTGATGCAAAGATTTTATCCCAACCATTCATCGAAGATCTGAGTGTTGGAGGAAGTCCTTCAAAAGGAGGATCATCGAAAGAACCTGTAAGCACTTTCAAGTTGAACTTCATGACAGGAGTATCCCTAGTCAATGAAAGACGTTGATTTACCTAGAGGCCAAACTGATGAGTTATGAACCATAGATCACATCATGGACCATTCCACTAGGCTTGTTGAAATGTGGTGTTCAAAAAGATACACGAAGAATGTGTGGAAGGAACTTCTGAAAGAGAAATCCTAAAAGAGAGAGCCCAAATGGACTAGATCCATAAATCTTCCCATAGGCTCGGTCAATGATATATGATCCATTGATCTTTCTTTGGGTCCAACCCAATAGAAGAACCTTGTTATATTTGCGTAAGCTATTAAATATTAAGCATATATGAGATTCTGGGGAAACCCTGACAGTTAGATATGGGAGTCTGATGACTGTCGTATTTGTCAATGACTCCAGTTTGGAAAGAACTATTTGGAGAAATCATAAGACCATAGGAAGTGGTATTTTTCTAATAGTGAGATCCCATGTGGACATGGGTCATTGATCTGTCGAGGATTCCACACAATAATATCCCAGATGTATATTTCACTCTGGACCCCACCTATTGAGCGATTGGAGGAGATTGGGTGAGACCGCTAATTGTCGTGTGGAATAGGGGCTCCAAGTGAATTCTGACCATCCCCTGTGTCTATTCTGTTGGATCGAGTGGGTTGCAAGAGAGCCCATTAAGTACTCTACTCCCCAAGGTTAACTTCTTGATAGGAGTATCCCCATTTAATGAGAGACGTCAATCTACCTAGAGGCCAAACTGACAAGATATAAATTGTAGATCTTGTAATGGACTATTTTGCTAGGCTTGTCGAAATGCAACATTCGAAAAGATCCATGAATAATGTGTGGAAGGAACTTATGAAAGAGAAATCCTAAAAGTGAGAGCCTAAATGGACTAGATCTGTAGATCTTCTTGGAGGCTCGGTCAATGAGATCTAAGCCGTTGATCTTTAATATGATTGCAACGTTCACTTTCATCTTCGAGGGAGAAGCCTCTAGCAGAGTAGAGCTCTATTAAAATAAAATTTGAGACAAAATATCTAATTCCTCCTACTCTTATTTATACTAATTCTACCTTTTAAGGAAACTTCTAGAGGAAGATATTTTTAGAAGCGGAAACTTCTATTAGGTCTTCTTACATTGACTTATTGTTTTTTATTTATTAGTCCTTATTAACTAATGTCTTCCTTTATTAAATAGAAAACATATCCTACTAACTAATGACCCATGGAGAGGGGTTAGGATCGAATCCTAACATGCCCTCCCCCTTTAAAAGCAGCCTTGTCCTCAAGGCTTCAGGTGCAGAAACTGTTGAAGTATGGTCGTGGGTTCCTTGGTCGCCTCCTTCAGTGTTGTGTCCTTCCACTTGATCAACCCTTCCTTGATAGTACTGCCACACAGTTTATGTTCATGATTATTGAGGACTTCTAGTGGTTGGATCCACATGGAACTCTCTTCATCTAATTCCAGTAGGATGGGTTGGACTCTACAATTTTGTCCCACTACTTTCTTCAGACAAGAAACATGGAACACCAGATGGATTTTGGAAGTAGCAAGAAGGGCCAATTTGTAAGCCACAAAACCAATATGCTTGATGATATGGTAGGGTCCATAAAACTTAGGTGCCAATTTTTTTATGTCCCTGAGCTTTGAGAGATGTTTGCTTGTAAATTTGGATCCTGAGAAGCACCTAATCACCTTCCTGAAAAACCCTTTTTGAACGATGTTGGCCTACATGTTTCTTCATGCGATTTTGGGCCATGTGGAGGTTTTCCTTCAGAGCCGCTAGAGTGGTTGTATGACCTTGCAACATTGTATCAATATATTGGACCTTGGATGTTCCATGAAGATAGGTAGTTATTGTTGCTATCCTTTCGCCATACACTGCTTCATATGGGGTCATTTTAGTGGTTGTATGGTAGGAAGTATTGTACCACCATTCTGCCAAGGGAAGCCACTACACCCACTGGTGTTGTTTGTTTGAAGAAAAACAACACAATTAGGTTTCCAAACATTTGTTGACTACTTTCGTTTGGTTGTCAGATTGGGGGTGATAAGTTCTTCTCATGTTTAGTTTGGTTCCCTACAATTTAAATAGCTCTTGACAAAATGTGTTGGTGAAAATTGGCTCATGATTAGAGAGAATAGAGGTTGGCATGCGATGTAGCTTGAAAATATGATCAAGGAAGACTTGTTCTACGAGTGTTGGTGTGAAAGGGTGAGGTAAGGGATAAAAATGATCATACTTGGAGAGGCGATCAACCACCACCATGATGACAGACTTGTTCCCATCTTTAGGAAGGTTCACTATAAAATCCATGGAGATTTCTATGCACATATAAGATGGAATGGGTAAGGGTTGTAGGATGCCTAGAGACTTGACCATTTCACCTTTGTTAGGTTAGCACACCTCACATTCTGTGACAAATTGAAGTATATCCTTCTTCATGCATGCCCAAAAAAAATAACGATGAGCACAAGCATATGTCTTTTGGAAGCCCGAATGACCCGCTATAGTTGAGGAGTGCATTTAATTTAAGAGCCTAGGCTTGAGTGTTGAGGAGGGTGAGAGAACCAGGAGGTCCTTATATCGAAGAATATTATTCTTCCAAGATTATCAAGTGGGAGGATTAGGGTCCTCCCGAAGATGTTGAATTAATTTGGAGGTAGTCTGGTGCGTTAGCCACTCTTAGCGCACTTCTTCAATCCAATTAGAGATCATTAAGGATAAAGAAAAGAGGGAGCCATCCTCCTCATGTTGTCTTGACAATGCATCTCCTACTATGTTATGTTTACCCTTTTTGTATATGATTTCATAATCATCACCCAACATTTTTGTTAGCCACATATTTTGTTCTGGGGATGATAGTCACTACTCCAAAAAATATTTCAAGCTATGGTGATTTGTTTTAATCTGAAAATAACGTCCCAAGAGATATGGTCGCCAAGTGTGAACCACATAGAGAATGGACATCATTTCTTTTTCATACGTAGAACGACCCAGATTGCGACTACTCAACACTTGGCTAGTAAATGCCAAGGGTCGACCATATTGGGTGAGCACTGCACCTATACCCATTCCTGAAGCATATGACTCCACCACAAAGGTTTTGTCAAATTCAGGAGCTACTAGGACATGGGTAGTGCACATGGCCCTCTTTAACTCTGTGAAGGCTTGCGCAACAATAGGTTTCTAATGAAATGCATTCTTCTTAAGGAGGTTAGTCAAGGGCTTAGCAATTTTTCCATAATGGTTGAAAAATTTCCTGTAATAGCCTGTGAGACCAAGAAAACCCCTTAGGCTCTTTAAGGTCGTTGGTTACTGCCATTCTTGCATAGCTTGTATCTTTTTGGGGTCCACTTTTAACTCATCTCTATTGACAATGTGCCCCAATTATTCCACTTTGTTGGCACCAAATGAACATTTGGTATTTTTGAAAAACAATTGGTTTTCCTACAGCGAGTGAAGGACTTTTTCTCCATGAAGAAGATGGCTATCTCAGGTTCGTCTATAAATGAGGATGTCATCAAAGAAAAAAAAGAAAAACTTCCAAAGTTAAGGTTTCAATAGTTTATTTATGATACTTTGGAAGGTGGATGGAGCATTGCAAAGGCCAAAAGGCATGGCTAATAATTCATAATGTCCCTCATGAGTTCTAAAAGTAGTCTTTGGAATATCTTCCTCCTTCATTCATATTTGGTGATAACCGGAGATAAGGTCTAATTTGGTGAATACAGGGGCACCTTGTAGTTCATCCAAAAAATCATCAATGATAGAAATGGGAAATTTATCTTTGATGTTCAGCTTATTCAGGGCATGAAAATCAGGGCACATGCACCAAGTACCTTCTTTCTTTAAAACAATCACCACTGTTGAAGAATATGGGAGAATTAACCCTGCCTCCAGTAATTCATGTACCTTATTTTCTATTTCATATTTATAAGAAAATGGATATCTGTAGGGACTTAAATTGGGGGGTTGACTACCTAAAAGGAGAGGGATTCAACTATCATGCTCACCCTTGGAAGGAGGTAAGGTTGTAGGAATCTCAAAGATCTTGGGGTACTTGTCCAAGATGAGTTGAAAGCTAGGAGGAACTACCTGAGAGGATTGTTCAATGACCTGGATGACATTAAATTGAGAAATCACACGATGCAGTGGAATTTCTTCAATAGTTTTTCCATCCCATGAGAGGTGATGATTTCAGGAGAGACGACTTGGAGATCCCTGAGAGTATAGGGGTGTGCTTCTTGGGTGAAGCTCAAATATAATTCTTGATAATCCATTGTGATTGGCCCCAAAGTGCGAATCCATTCCACGCCTAATACACTATCATAACCACCCATGGAAATAGAAAACATGTGGGTTTTTAGATGGTAATCACCCATTTGGAGTTTGACATTCTCATAGAGGCCCCCACACTTCATAGTACCACCATTAGCAATGAGGATTGAAAATTAGAAATAAGGCGGAAAAAGCAATGGATCTCATCAACGAGCCTAAAATGAATAAAATTATAAGTTCTACCACTATCAATCAACACCATAATCGTATTATGTTTAATGTAGCCCTTGATCTTCAATGTCTATGGGGCCGAAATACCTGAGAGTGCATGAAGCGAGATGACCGGTTCCATGGATTCCATCAGTGCGACAAATGGATCTTCGATAAGATCACTTGGATGAGCCACCTCTTGGTATGAGACCTCATTTGATGGGATTTCATCATAGGAAGAGGAAGCTGAGGCATCAATCTAAAAGAAATTTGTTTCTCTACATTTATGCCCTGGTGCATACTTTTCATCACAATAGTAGCAAAGGCCTTTCTTGCGACGTTCCTCCATTTCAGCTGGAGAGATCTTTTGGACCTTCAAAGTTTGGGTCAGAGCAGGGGTAGCCCCTAGGAGAGGACGGGTGGTAAATGGATCCTGGAGGATGGTCTCTACTTCCCTCGCTAATTGGCATGTTTACAACTAGGTAGTAGGACGATGCATCTTCACCTGAGCCTTGATAGCTTCTTTTAACCACTAATAAAACATTCAAGGAAAAATTCATCAGATAAGACCTCAGTATAGATAGACAATTGTTCAAATACCTTGATTAAGTATGCGACAGATCCAATTTGGCGCAACTTAGTGAGTCGACCCAAAAATTCTGATTCCCTATCAAAACGGGCACAAATGGATTTGTAGAACAAGTTCCAATTGGGAGGTCCTCGATAAAATTTATTATTCCACTACCACCACTTCCAGTTTTCTTGATCCAAGTACAGAACCCATACATGGAGTTTGGTCTCATCATCTCGAATATCATGAAGGGATAAGTATTGTTCCATTTGAGAAACCCACCCGATTGGGTTGGAATCATCAAATTTATGCATGTAAAATTTGGGCACCTTAGTCCAAGAAGGTGGAAAACCCCAAGGGGAGTGGGAGGACTGAGTATTTTCATAATGAGAAGGCTAAATTTCTTCTGGGTTGGGCTCAACATTCTTACCCTTGAAGAGTTGTAGCAATTTATTGTATTTCTAGTCAAGGGTTGTGGTGAATTCATTGTGGAGGGAAGTTATATTTCCATCAATGTGTTGTTCCAGGTGGGACAATCTATCCTCCAAGGTGTCTGGGGACTGAGAGTGAGTGGTAGGCATGGTATAGGATTAGGTAGTAGCAGAGATTCCGGGATGAAAAAAATGGGCTTAAAAATTATAGGTACATAGGTGATAGGGACAAGGAGAGGAATCCAATGGGATAGGTTGGAACAAAGGCATCCTAGAGGGGGTTGGGTTCTAGGGAAAAAAAGGATTAAAATTGATGGGTACCACTGTGATAAGAATGAAGAGAGGAATGTAATGGGATAGGTCACAAATAAGGGTGCTGACAGGTCCAAACATTGTTTTTTTTTTTTTTACTCCTGCGGAGTTATGCTATGAATTGAATAATATTGCAGAGGCGGAATGCCCAAATTCTTAACAGGACAAAAGATGTAGTAATTTCACAACCCCAATGCAGATGAAAAGGTTGCACTGCAATATATATTTTCTTTTTCTGTTATGTTCCCAAGGGTTAGGGTTTGCAGGGAATCTACAGTCAAGTGTTTTCTCTGTGTTATAGCTCTCTTATATACATGTGGGGTCCAATAGTAGTGCTCAGCCCAATATCTCAGGGCACCAAATAAGGAGAATAAACAATACCCTTATCTGTACTACATGACTACCTAGGTACTAGAGAGTCACCTCCCAAGTGTTTTTCTCGATGACACTATAGTGGTCAAGTGACCAATAGGTTTATCTATGGAGGGCTTCAGGATGCCCAGGCCGATATGTATACAGGTGTTGTCTGATGTGCTACCACTCGAAGGGGTACCAACATGGGTTACAAGGATGGCCAAAAGATGTGTGCTTAATAACCACTTGCATTTCCTACGTGTGTGACTCCCCGATCGTGGGTTTATGCACATAACAATAGATATCTATATATTAACACAACTACATTTGAATCCAAAATACGACAACATCCTCTGACGCCACCCAAAAAATTTGCATTGTCATCGGAGTTTACCTTTAGAAATTGTAATTTTGTTGGTTTTTTTTTGAATTGGCCCCGACGTCGTCGGATATCCGATGACCATGGAGAAGGCTTCGGATATCCGACTTCCGCAAAATATCATTAGATCGTTTCCCTTTGACATGGACTTAGTCAATTGCTCCTCACATTTATTACAGTAACGTTCAATAGTGAATAGTCGTCAGAAATCTGAAGCCTATTTATTTATAAAAACCAGGAATGCTAGAAACATTTTGAAATTTTTGCTATACTAGCGATGACTTGTGTAGGTTACAAGGACTGTTTTTCCTACGGCAAACCAGAACTATTATATTTTTTACTATCATTACAAATATTTGAAGTGTGGAGCTTAATTTTTAAGATCAATAATCGTGACTCAATCTTGGTAAAATAAAATGTCACATAACAATATTCTTGATCCACAAGAACAAAATCGACGATTAATTGCTAGATTGTGGGATGGAGTGAAAAGAAAGAGTGACGGGAAATGTTATTTTCCTTGTAGTCAATGCAGGGGATTTAATAGGAGAATATTAAAGATCTCAACAACTAAAAGATATTGTTGGGAACATGGACACGTTGAGGGGGGTATGAATATCATCCATTGGTAAGTTGTTCATTATATATGTTTTTATTTTGATCGTTTATGTATGATTTTTATATTTGTTATATATACACTAATATATTTTGATAGTTTGTAATTATAAAGGAAATTCCTCCTAGAGAATATGCACACATGGAGAATGTGGTTACAGAACAAGCACTGGAGGAACATGGAGCTGCGAATACTAAAGATCAAGTTAATGATCATATGGAAGATGATGATCATGTTGATAACATATTTGAGGATGATCGTACAAATACATTGATCCATGATACATTTAATGTTAGAATGGATCACGATGATGATCATGAAAATGACGAATTTGATGATGTTCATGATTTACCTTTACTTGAGAAGGGATACGAACCCATTTATGAAGGCTCCAACATAACTCTTCTCTCTGTTGTATTGTTGATAATGAAATTGAAGGTTATGAATGGTTTTTCAAACACACCGATCACACAGATGTTAAGGTATGTAATATATTTCATCGATCATATATATATATGATCATGATAAAGGTTATATTTGTTTCTCTAAAAATTTTATTGTTAGTTCATCAGTAAAATTAATATGGATGAAATACTTGTCGTTAATATTCCTGATATTATATTAACCACTTTTTTAAAATTTTTTGTATCAACTTGATAGCTGAATATTTGTTACCACCGTCAAATATTTTACGTCGCAACTACCGAGATTTATCTACCATCATGAAAGATATTGGAATGGAGTATCAAGAAATTGATGCATGTCCCAATCATCATATTATATATTATAAACAATATGAACTTGAAACATAATGCCCTGAATGTCATAGAAATAGATATCGAACATATCAAGTAAAAAAAAGGTGCCTTGCAAGGTTCTTCGTTATATTCACATTATTCCATGCTTGCAACAACTGTTTAGGTGCAAAAACTTAGCAGAATTGATGGATTACCATGCATGAAATAGAAGTGAAGATGGCATTCCTCAAATTCCTGCATATGGTTCTGCATTTAGAGACATGGAGGAAAAATGGTCACATTTTAAAGAACAACCTCGTAATGTTAGGCTTTCTTTGGCAATGGATGGTGTCAATCCATTTGCATAGATGAGATCTATTTAATTGGTGTGGCCTGCTTTTGTTATCAACAATAACATTCCTCCATGGATGTCAATAAACGGGGAGCATCTAATGTTGGAAATGATTTTTCTAGGTATTTGTTTACAACAATGTTTTTTTAATGCACTAGCATCTCATTTGTCGTATTTGTTGCATAATGTCATATATTTATTTTCATTTACTCATATATATTATTTATGTATGTAAAATGGTTGAAATAATTATGTATTGTATATGTTCAACTCAATTAGGTAAGTTCTAGGTTAAAGATATGAATGTATATATCGATCTTCTTATTGATGAGCTACTAAACCTATGCAATGGTATCATCATGTATGATGTCTCTAGACCAATAGGGAAAAGTCAATTTCAATTCCATGCAATGATTGCATGGAAAATTCATGATGCTCCAAGGCTGACACATTTTTTTGGTATGTAATTATAACGTGCACTTTACTAGTATTTAATTTTATAAAGTTGATATATTAATCATGCATGTTTTTTAAATAATTATTTATTCATTATATATAATATATTATAATTGACATAGTTAATCCATCTTTTGTAGGTATTCAAACAAAGGGAAAAATTGCATATCCAATTTGTGGTCCTAAGATGAAATCTCGTCGATCAAAACGTTTAGGAAAGGAGATATTTGATGAGTATAGGCACTTCCTCTCTAAGAATCATAGGTATCGAACTACCGAAAAACATATTTTCAATGGGAAAGAAGAGACCACATTAAAACCATAGAGAATGGCACCTCACCTATGGAAGTTGCAATATAATATAAATTGTCAAGGTACGGATCAAATTGTCTATCTATGATCATCAAATATGAAATGTTTTTTAATTTTTTTTTTTTTTATAATGTGTTTTGATAATTCACTATAATTGACAATGATTTTTGTAATTTCTTTAACTATGATTCATTATGGTTGTGATCATGAAGGTGTTAATGGGCTTCCATGAGGAATGAAAAGTTATCCCAAACAATTCAGTAGGTTTCCCTACTATGAGCACCTACAAATTCTTCATTTTTTTGATACAATGCATATCGGAAAGAATGTAGCTGGAACATTATGGTGAATATTGGATGGAAGGAGTGAAAGAAAAAACTGTCAAAATTTGAAGCGACATTCAGGAAGCCAATCATGCAATGAAAGATGTCATTGAATTAAATAATGATAGAGACCAAATTAATATAATATATCTTCCATGGTTATTGACGGAGCAACAAAGAAATGTTGTAAAAGAAGCCATACGAAAAATTAAATTTCCCACAGGATTTTGTTCGAACATAAAGAATATATTAAAAAAGGAATGTGATTTTGGGGGGGTAAAAACGCATGATTGGCATGTCTTGATTAAGGTAATTATTTTGGTTTATATATTGCTATATTTTTATATTGGATGTTGTTGGTGTACTTTTCTGTGTTCTTTTGGAAAAAAATAATGAAACAATTTTATTGTTGCAATATGTTCTACCTCTATCTCTCCCAGACAACTTCGACAACAATGTCAAACAAGTTATATATGATCTTGGAAAATACATGAGGTAAGTAGCGATATTTTGCATGCATAAAGTGTTTGTTTAATTCGTTGTAGAAATTATATTTAAAATTTGTTTTAATAATTGTACTTATGTACTATATTGTTTATTTTCGTTAAATCTCGTGATTTTCTTATATCACTTGTAGATGGTTTTCATCTAAAGAAATCCATAAGGAAGATATAAAGTATTGGAAGAGAGAAATTCCTCGTCCAATGTGTGAAATGTAAAAGTTTCTAACTTCGTCATTTTTCAATGCATAAGAACACTACCTCATACACCAAGTTGAGGAGATTGAATTGTGTGGACCTATACACACATGGTTAGTGTGGATGGTTGAGAGGAACTTGAAATTTTTGAAGGATTTTTTTAGATAGAGAGCATGTCATGAGGGTTCTATGGTGGAGGGATATATGGTATACCAGACCATGGTTTATATTACTGAATATATTTCAAGGTTAGCATTTATTAAGATCTTTTTAGATTGACGCATTGGTGATCTAAACTCCATTAACAAATTCAAGGGGGGAGTACCTGATGGGGAAAGGTAGATCGAGGAGGGTGAAAGGTAATTATTATATGGTGTAGATTAATTATAATACATTTTGATTGTTGGTTTATATGTATATATCATACTTAATTATTTCATTTTTAATCTTCAATATGCATCAATTATAAAGGTATACCGTGTACTTAAGTAATTATACATTTGTGAAATATTGTAATTTTATTCTCATGTAGTTGGTCGAGAGTGGGATGCACTACATTTATACATTGCAAACAATCTTGATTGAATGAAAGTATGGATTGAATGATGTAAATGATCTGGTCAATGATTATCATGGGAAGATGTGGCTTCATTGGTTAAAGAAGCACACTGCAATGAAGATACCAATCTTACACAAAGGGAAATCTTAGCATATGGTTTAAACGATAAACAGGAAAGCATATTAATAAGCCATACTATTTAATTATTTTCAATTATATTGATGTACAAGTTGATTTTTTTTTTCTTTGCATACTTTCCAAAAATAAAACATTTACATAGTTATCAATTGAGGATGTAATTTTTACGTTTTTGGCATATTGCAAGTAAAACACCATAAGGCTATGTGGTGCAATGGTCGTAAATTTCACATAAAATAGTTGGATGAAATGAAGAAAACATCTAATTCTAGGATAACTGTAGTCTTTGAGGTGATGAATGTTTCCTCTAGAAGTGAGAGACATCCAGAATTGTCAAAAAATCGATATTATGGGTATTTGGAAGATATTATTGATTGTGACTTTAAATACTTAAAATTATTTCTATTCATTTTCAAATGGTATAGGCTACAATTGAATCAATATGATCCCGATAGAACTATTATTGAACATGCTAATGGATTTACCATGGTCAATACAAGGTCACTTGAGCCAAGAACAGAGCCATATGTTCTTCCAAGTCAATGTGAACATGCATTTTACTCATAGGTTCCAGGCAAAGGGGGTTGGTTATTTTTTATTAGGAATGATCCAAGAGGAAGGCCAATAAAGTATAATGTAGAGGAAAATCAAGAGGGTATTGAAGAAGAAGATGATGTACTAGAGGATCAACATGAGTTAGATGATCATGTTCCAGAGGAAGATGTTGAAGAATTAGTTGAACCAAATGATGTAGGAGACAATGTTCATGAAGATGATATTGATGATGAATTTATCGAAACTGACATCGACGATGACGATGATGATATGGCCAATCCTTACAATGTTGATTCTGGATCAGATGATACAGATGTGGACTTGGATGGAGAATATGATCAATTACATTAAAGTGTATGAGGTATGCCTATATATATATATATATATATATAGAGAGAGAGA
>JASDQU010106925.1:226331-242358 GCA_032191745.1 Picea mariana | reverse complement strand
TGGGGGGGGGGGGTGTTGGAGAAATTTTTGTTTCCAACACACTAGTTCGGTGGGAATTAACTGAGTAGTTCTATTTTAGACTTTCTATTTTTACCATCACTATTATGCATGCATGCATTCCTATGGAAAGCTAACTGTTTGATTGTTTTTTTTAATTATGGAATGTTTTTCCCTATATATGAGTGTATTTCACTCATTCATTGTATCATATTGATCATGATCTATGTATCAATCATAATCTCATTGGAGTAGTGTGAATATATTTTCTCATTCTTCCATATTGAATCTCTCTTCCTTTCTTGATAAGCTTTGTTTGTATTTGCTTTAGGTAGATCTCCTATGCAGGTTTCCATGAAACATTGACAAGATATCAAGAGAGTAAAGAATGTTAAGGAATGTAAAATAACTTTGAATACTTTTAAAATATATTTTAAGAAACATTATCCATTAGAACAATATTATGATGGAAATGCTAAAGAATTTTATGAGCTAAAATTGAGAAATTTAACCATGAAAGATTTTTGCCGCAAATTTCTAAGATTATTTCATTATGTACCTTATATTGTGGATGAAAAATAAACGATACAATGCTTCTTGATTTGTTCACCTGCCTCATATAAAGATAGGATTGAGTTTGACAATCCTAAGACTTTAGAGGAAGCTATGCATAAGGCTAAATTTTGTTTTGAATGATATAAGATGAGAAATGAAAATGCTAAAAATGGAAGGGTAAGAAAGTTGAAAGAATTGATCCACAAAGAAACGAAGGAAAGTTTTTCAATAAGAACATTTCTAAAGGGTTTCAGGGAAATAACTATAGAAATAATAATACTTATAACCCATCTGAAAATAGAAACGCAAAACCAACAAATTTTTATAATAAAGAATCTGCCCAAAAGAAACCGGTAAAATGTTGGGAGTGTGGCGAACCACATTATTTCAAGGATTGTCCTCAAAGGAAGAAAAACAATAGAAATATACATACAGTTCGATAAGCAAGAACAATTGGTGAAATAGCGAAGGGCACCCCAAAGATTAGTGCAACCTTGGAAAATAGACAAGCAGATTATCAAGCTTCCACGGTGGAAGTAGAGGGTATGTTGAATAATCAACCAATTTCCATTTTTGTAATGGCCCTGACCGTTATGGCACAAACAACGTACAACAAGTAATATATATATATATATATATATATATATATTAAACATTAGGAAAAAAACATCAACAATAAGTCATAGTGACACAACTCGACAATATCACATGAATGAATTTCATGCAACATATAAACCTAAAAATCATAGCATATTAGCACATCATGAAGCTTGAAGCAATTTACGAACATTTACTCAGATAAAGAATATAAAGGACTACCCTCCCATCTTACCCTGCAATGATTAGGACCTCCAGGACACATAAGAAATGCTCAAGCCTAGGTTCCTATCGATTTTGACCATTTAAGGTCTCAAGGCTGGTGACTATTATGAGGATCAAGGATGTGTCTACATCCCACCGACACAATCAATCCAAACTGACTAAGATAAACAACAACATCAATGATCATCTAATTCTTCATTCCATCAATTCTAACATCAACTAAACTAACCATGGAGCAAGGGTAATTATCACTGTTATCAACATTAATCAACTACGCATTAGTAATCTAGTTCTAAATCAATTCAGCGAGGGTGTAAGAAGCCAAACTCTAAAATCATCAAGTATTACAAATAAATGGGGGGGGGGCACACAGTCTAAATTCAATGACGATCATCTAAATCAAGTTCCCTTTTAATGTGCCTTAAAATCACTAGGTTGTTTCAATTTCGACTTAAAAGAATTATGTTCACCTTTGACTTTTCCCAATCTCTAAGTTAATAGGTATCTCATTACCTATATTAATATAATTTGTTTATTGGAACTCCACTCTCAAGATCAATATAATTTTTCTCACACAATATCTAAATTGTTTAACTCACATCTCGTCATTAAGATATAAATAATCTGTAAACAACTAGAGTTATAAAAGTCAACAACTTGCAATTCTAAGTTATAATTGTATTAATTATTCAACTGATTTATATTCTAGCTGATGTCTGCAACAAAAGTTGTAATTCTAATATAAAATTAGAGACAGACTTAACTTAACCGGGTAACATTCCCACTAGATTAATTTCCTAGTAGTAATTGCATCTTACATTAAAACTAACTTATAATACTACAAACAAAATAGAACTAATCTATAATAACATTAAACTGCATTAAAAATTCTAACTAACGGGAGAAAATTCCAGCGCCAGGTGTCAACGTTATCGAGGGTTATGGGAACATGCGTAAGGAGAGACTCGGGAAATCTACACCACATATTTTACTATCCGAGCTCAATAAATACTGAGGTGAATCCGGTGGAACCACGTCTCAGTTGGGCAGACAGCAGAGATGGAGGGCGCCAAGTCGTTGGGAAGAAGGCAGTGCTGAGTGGTAGACCACTAAATCCGCTGAGAAGAAAATGAAACTGACAAGTGAAGAGAGGAAAATTTTGTCGCACACAGAGATATACGGTTGTCGGTCACCGTATTATCCCTAATATTAGACTCAGGAAAACACAATACTAAGGCAGGGAAGGAACCCAAGGAACTATACCCAGTCTCATGCTCGGGTGGGCGCACTGGAAACTTGAGTTTAATTTTTTTTTAGTTGGGCAGAACCCCAAAAACAATCCAGAAATGGAATCTCCGTTTTCGCGTGTTAGAAGACAAATTCTAAAGTTTTTAATTTTCCAGAACCACGCATACAACCAAATCCAAGTAAATACCAAGTGTAAAATGGAAGTCGAGTCACAAGGAAATGTAGAAGGCTCCAAGGGAGATCCCACAAGGGTCCATAGAGCACTACGCATTGCAACGCCCAGACTCTCGTGACTAAGAAACAAGGAAGAACAAGCCACAAATGAAATCAAATCCTGGATAAGACTGGATATATTCTCGATTATGTTTGGTAAGGAGTTTTATGGTGAGTGGGTTTTTAGATTGTGAAGGAAGGAGGGTTTCCAGTCTGTGTGAACAGAATTAGAACACCCCAACCGCTGGGCTCTTGCTTTCTTTCACACGTAGGAAAACACCTAAGCCCAATGCTAATACTAAGAGATAAGTCACAAGGGACGATCCCACAAGGAAGAGCATCCAGAACAAGAAGCCCAATGCCTTTACTTTCTCACACTCAAGACAACACACACACTTTTTCGGTGGAGTTCAATGAGAAACCAAAAGATAAGACCAGAAATTCAGAAATAAGAAAAACGCAAGGAGAAAATGCATCAAAACAAAAACTAATTACTGGTGAAACAAGAAGGCGCAAAGACATAAAATGAGTTCCCAAGCTGAGCGAACAAGAGGTAAACACCCAAGCACAAAGAGTAAACATGATGTAATGACAGTGAAGAAAAATACACAAAATTTTAAATTAACCTCTTCTTCTTCATTATCAAATCCACACAAACAAGTGCACTCGCATCCATCTTCAGTAGGCCATTACAATATTTATCAACATATGAACTCATATCTTTTTAAAACTACTTTCAAATGTAAAATTTAACATGCATACCGTAATCGAAGACACAAAATCTAAATTGGTTGTCTCACGTTCGCGCACCATCCAACTCCCACTTGCCAACTGCTGAGACCTCACCGGTACCTCCCAACCACCACTAGGTGTACTCTTCATCCCCGTTAGCCCCCCGAGCCACAAAGGGGCTACACACACAAACCAAAGAAAGCTAGCTCCCATCTCTCCTCACAAGTTCGAGCTACCACTCTCTATCTGAGATGGGTATCCCAACTCCCACAAGAAAAACCAGTCAAGAGTAAAATCTGGCAACATAGCCTTACGCATACCAGACGTGAACCATTCCCCTCCTCCGCCATTTCTTTCATAGAGTTTTCTTAGTGACTTGTTTCCAAACTCACATTAAATTCTTTTTATTAATTTATTATTAGGAAAATTCTCCCCCGTACACTTGTCCCCCGATCCCTTAGTTGCACTAGAAATTCATTTCATTAATTAATTCAATTTTCCAATTTCCTTCACCGACCTAAAAGCATTCCTGAAAACACTCCTTGATGTCCCTTTATTCCTTTACATTTCCTTAATGACTGGTGCCTTTCTTAAATCTTAGTTGAGTTCGAAATTAGAAATTTCTCTAGACTAGATTCCCTTCTAAGTTCCCCATTCCTTTTGTATTTAAGTTTCCCGTTTTTTGTTTAAGTTCTAAATTAGCAGGTTTTGTACTTACCCAACAATTAATCTTTTAAATAATTAATGGCTCATTATATTTTTGTATTTATTTAATTTTCACCCCCATTTTTTTCATCCCACCCTTTATTACTTTCTTAATTAAATTTTAGTTCGCAAGACTTTCTTAGACCTAGGCTTTAAATTCTTTAGGCTCAACAAGAATTGTTTTTAAGGGAAAATTTATAGTTATTAATATTTACTCATGCAACATTTGTTTTAAGGCTGGCCAAGTCCTTAGGAGACATAGTTTTCTAGGTACTAGGTTCATTAATTCACTAGTGTTTAAACATTGCAACTTGCCCTTCAAGACGCACTACATGCTCCAAGGGTGCCACTCGCCTACATTCATGTTTTATTTACGTGACATTCCCTTCAAGACACACTACGTTCTCCAAGGGTGTCCCTTTCCTTTTGACCGATTTTGGTAGATTTCAAACCCGTGGAGTCAATACTCCGTCAGGTGACCTTGTGGGAGACTGAGGGCCTCTAAGGAATAAGGACCCTTCCTTATTGTGAACCCCTTAGAATCATTATGAGAGAATGTCACATACTGCCCTCACGACATCGTGGATCTCTTGAATTAGGTAATCGTTAACCTACAGTTCGAGCCATGGTGAGAGTGCTAGTAGCTTGTGGAAGAGATGTTGCCACACCTCTCCCTCAATATATTTGGTTGTCATGCATGACCCCTTTACTCCAAATGTGAGTCTGGTTAGAAATCCATCTTCAGCCTGCATCCATCAATGAAAATTGTAAGCGATAAAAAATCAACATCATAATATACCAGTCATACGTCACATATGTAATATAAAAAATACTCAAACCATAACAGTCTACTCCCTGACTCGATTCAGAGTCCAAGGAGGTCCATCGATGCCATCAACATCCTCAATCAGTCTAGAGTCTTGCACACTAAGGAAAAACCAATCAATAACACCCGTTGATATAAATATAATAAAATAACATATCATCAGATCCACAACGTCATCATAATCCATAATCGAAACAATCAATCATATCATGAACTGGATCACTTGCACGCAAGTGTCCTTAAAGAATAATTCCATTCAGGTGTATGAAAGAGCGAGATGTTACAATTTTGATTGATCCATGTGCTATTGTAAGCTATGTTTCACCTAAAATAGTAGAAAGTTGTAAATTACGAAAAGAAAATTTTGAAAAAGCATGGTTAGTACAGATTGCTACAAAAACAAAAAGGAAAGTTACAAATCTTATTAAAGGTTGTGAAATTAGTATGAACGGATTGAAAACTCAAGCATATTTGAATGTTTTGCAACTAGGAACATATGATGCATTAATAGGAATGGACTAGTTAGAAAATATAAGGTAATATTAAACTACTATGATAAAACATTTACTTACTACGAGATTCATCTTTTCTATCCTATGTTGAATGTCTGAATCCCTTAATGGTTATATTGCATTGTGACATTCTTTAAGGGTTGTGTTGCATTGAGTTTGTTTTTTGTTAATTCACTATGGTTTACTTTGGTTGACCATGATGTATATGGTTGAAGGGTTATGTTTTATTATGAATTTCCTCAATGGTTATTGTTGAAAATCTACAAATGGGATAGTTTGCAGAAAACTCTCAATTCTCTCCAACTTACTTCAACTTTGGAGGTAGCGAAATCATAGAAATACAAATAATTTAGTTTCATAAGTGATACCAACATTTTCATAATTGAATCTACTTTCATTTGATATAATTCATATGCATTTTCACCATTTTTAGCTAATTTTAATTGTTTTTTCAAACAACTCACTAGATAATATTTTTAGGTGACATTATGATTCAGTCAAATGAAAAATCCATATCTGTAAAAATACACAATGGAAAATTATGCAAAATTTATATTAATAAGCTTTAGATTGTCCTCTTCAAAAGTGTATTTTTATATTTTACTTTTAAGTAAAAATTAAGAAAATTACATGACGGGTAAAAAATGCGTTTAAAATATGAAAATTTTTCAGTTTGGTCAATTCTAAAAAATTGTAGAAATTATAATATTCATCCATTAGATTCAAAACTATAGTAAATATAAAATAGAGTCTTTGCATATTGTTGCAACATATTTTGTTTGTAAAAAACAAAAGTTTAAAAATGGATACATTGTTGGGGAAAAACATAACTCATTATCATTCCCTTTATTTTTAAGGAACATACTGTCAAACAATTGCTAAGTTGACATATAAAATACAAATAAAAAAGTTTTGAAAAATAGTCAATAGAAGGCTAACAAAATTCTTGACAAGTTTTGTTTTCACTGTAAAGTGAAATTCTAAATAAAAAATATATTTTTCTTTATCGAAAGTTCAAGAATTTGGGAAAATATAATTTTTTTTCTCAAAAGGAAAGCAAAATAGACGACCACATTCATGATTTTACCCAATTTATGTGGATGAGAATGGAAGCATTATTAAAATTAAATTGATACCAAGAACCATTAGTATTAGCAAGATCTCAACCTTGCAGATTAAAATATGTTTTCATAAAGGATGCAAAGTATATGCAGTACATGTAATTGATATTGAAAATAAAGAAAGTAAGAATGACATAGAAAAATTTCCTATATTGCAAGAATTTCGAGATGTATTCCAAGATATTCCTGGATTACCTCGTAAAATAAAGATAGATTTCTCTATAGACTTACTACTCGGAGCATTACCAATTTCAAAAGCTCCATATCGGATGAATATCTTAGAGCTTAATGAACTAAAATATCAACTTCAATAATTATTAGAAAACAAATATATTCGACCAAGTGTATATCCTTGGGGAGCACCGGTATTGTTTGTCATAAAGAAAGATGGAACCTTACGATTATGTATATATTATCAACAAATTAATAAAATGACAATTAAAAATAGATATCCTTTACCCGGTATCGATGATCTGTTTGATCAAGTACGTGGGGAAACAATCTTTTCAAAAATCGATTTGCAAGGAGGATATCATCAAGTAAGAATAAAAGAAGAAGATATATACAAAATAACATTTAGGAGGATGTATGAACATTACGAGTTTGTAGTGATACCCTTTGGGTTAACAAATTCCCCAGCCTCATTCATGTGTCTAATGAATAATATCCTAAGTAAATACTTAGACAAATTTTTAATCATCTTGATCAATGATATACTAATCTAACAAAAAATGAACAAGATCATGAAGAACATTTAAGAATAGTTCTATATATTTTGAGAGAGAAAAAGCTATATGCTAAACATAGTAAATGTGATTTTTATAAGGATAATATTCAATATTTAGGACATGTAGTTTCTAAAGAGGGAATAGTTGTTGACCCTAAAAAAAAAAAATCCATTATGGACTGGCCAATTACAAAAGATGTTTCAAATAGAAGATAATTTATGGGTATAACGATCTAACGACCCATCTAATATGACAACGAATAGCGATGTACAACAAGGAAATATTTTTTTTAAGCATTAGGAAATTAACATCATCACAATTCATAGCAATGCATAATCAACACATTATTATATTTAAAAGAGACACATGATCAACACAAGAACATAAATTAGCGATGTAAATCAACACATATAATAAAGGTAACATAAGGAACTACCCACCGAACCTATCTTGCAAGGTTAGGACCTCCAAGACACATAAGCAATGCTCAAGCCCAGGTTTCATCCAATTGATTTTGACCACCTAAGCTCTCACAGTTGACGATTGTTCTGACGAACAAGGAGGTGTCTAAATATCATAACCAACTTCTATCCTAAACATCGTGACTAGATTCTAATAGTGAGACATGTAATCACACATAAACAATCTTGTAAAATAACATGTAAACAAATAACATTGCATCTACGCAAGAAAGAATAAGACAATAAGTTAACAACTGCAACATTCTATGCTATTCTAAATACTAAATGCACAAGGTGCATCATGTATTCCATTATGATTAATGTTGAACAATAAATAAAAATTATTAAAATAAATTCACTATTATAAGAAAATTAGAATGGAATGTTTATTTGATTAAATTAATTCTTACATAAATTCAAGGAAGCAAACCCTAATTGATGATATAAATTATCATTTACAATGTACTAAAATTCATTCTCATGTAATATGTGTTATGAAGTACTTTTAAGAACATCAAGTATAAGTTATTCATGAAATCCAAACATGTATTCTTCTCATCAACACTTTATTAAATTAATTAAGATTCGATCTTTTGTAGCGACCCCCTCGTTACGACTACAAGTGACGCAAGCAAGTGAATTTTTTTTTTCTTTTAGAAGAAGGAAGAAAACAACGATGAAATTTAAACAACACAACTTGACGGCGAACACAACGCACGCAGCTCAGACAACAGACAACAATGACTCAACACACTAGAACACCACACAATTGGATGAAACATGTGATAATTAATAGACAGAAAGAAATGAATACCCGCCTGATGCAAGCAAGGCAACGCCTACAAGCTAAAGAAAAATATCACAACCTGACACAATGGCTTCGATGACTGGTAACTAGGAACCTCTACGATGTGCAAAACCAAACACACTAAGGCGTTACAAAACCAAGTACCAACATCAATTACAATGAACAATACACCCACAATGGGAAGCACAAGACTCTGTCCAAGTTATCATTCACATCTATCCATCAGGGAACGTAATGATCCCCTCATCAGGAATCATGTCGTCACAAGGAAATAGGCATGACGGTAACCCTAGCACAACATAACACATCCAGACCAATCACCTAAGAAAACTTCAACGCGCTAAGAGACTGAATTATCTGTCAAACACATGATGACTAACCCAAGCACCCAATCGACAGGTCAACAAGACGCAAGGGAATCTGACAAATATAACATTCATACAACACATTAAATTCCCGACGTGACCAATTCTAAGGCATCAATTAAAATCCTCTCTCTCTCTCTTATAAAGTCATTTATTAATTAATTAAGATTTTTTGATCAAGTCTCACTTCAAATGTCATTCACTAACCTATAACTCCTTGTAGAAGCCTAAGTTAATCTTTCAACCCTATCATTACCCTTCCCAAACATACAGGCCTTAGATTGAGATAATGGACACATCCACCCTCTTGTGCATAATATAAAGAGAAACTTGGGTATGCATGACCCTAAAATGATTTATCAATATTAAACCACATTAATTGAAAGCTATAATAGTCATGTATGTAAATACTCCATTAATTCATCCCAATGCCTTGTAATCTATAAACTCCTTTAATTCCCTTTTTGGTATCAACAATGATACCGTTGTCTAATATTATTATCATTTTCTATAAAATATACAATATCACAAAGTTAAATTTGATAGCACGGTGTAAATATCAATGAGATTCATAACTATCAATGATAATGTTGTGTAAATATCGATAACTCTAACAATCAATGTATAACGTTGTGTAAACATCAATAACTATAACTATCAATGTATAACTATCCATAACTATCAATTGATAACTATGACCCATAGTATCATTGTCTAACTAGGATAACATTGTGTAAATGAGATATTGATGTCCATTAAAAGGATCTAATAATTAGAAATATATATATCACTGCCCACAATATACGACTATACAAATATATCTCTATACAACACACAACTATACAATTATATCTCTATACAACACACAACTATACAAATATATTGTTGTAAACAAATACATGGCTATACCGATACACAAATATATCTCCATACAATTATATCATTGTATAATTATACAGCTAGACAATTGTATTGCTGCTCGCAATATATAAAATCGTTGGTAAATATTTACTTTCAACAATGTTAATTTCTATCCATTAATACAGGTGACTGTATCTATTACAAACATCGTGGTCAACATATATAAAAGTGTTGTCTGTAAAAATGCTATCTCTATACCCAGATAAATAAATCATTGTCCATATTCACATGTTAAAAACACATTCCTTCATTGTATAAAAATGTAGTCAATCAAGGTATAAATTCATTGCCATTCAAAAGATAAAAACGCAGTCAATAAAGGTATAAATTCGTTTCCATTCAAAGGATAAAAACATAGTCAATCAAGGTATAAATTCATTGCCATTCAAGAGATAAATTCGCTAAAATTCAGGGGAGAAATGCATTGTCATTCAAAGGTTGAAAAAACAATCAATCAAGGTGTAAGTTCATTGCCATTCAAAGGATAAAAACATAGTCAATCAAGGTATAAATTCACTACCATTCAAAGGATAAATACGCAGTTAATCAAGGTATAAATTAGTTTTCTAATAAATGTAATAAATAAAAACGCAGTCTAAGGATATTTCTCTTATAATTTCACTGTGTTTAACTCTAAATACGTTGTGTAATACAAATGTAATTCCATCTATTACAAATGTTGTTGCCAAAAAACATATCATTGTCCAAATAAAAGAATTAATCTTATATATCATTGTCTAAATAATCAAAATTATTGTCCATTAATTAATCTAAGTCAATGGTGATGTCTCTCTCCAATAGTAATATTTTTGTACATTTCTATTCGTTGTCAACAACATTAAAACGTAGGTGTATCACAATGAAATTCGTCGGTAAATTGTGGTTCATCAAAAATGTAGGTAAAGGTTAATTCAACAGTACAACGAAATAAAAACTGGACACATTTAATGGCTATTCATCAATAAAATAAATTCAATCGGGACGCAATATAAAGGTTTGATCAATAGTAAGACGATTTCAAATGGACACGTGTAAACTTTGCTATGTTTTATCATTAAAAAAAAGAACGCAAACATATAGATAACTTCGAAGATATCAAAAATTTGCAGCTATATCATTTAAATAAACACAGACACAGCATTGAAAGAAAACGCAGACATTTCAATAACGCAGTTTTTTTTTTTTTTACCATTCCATAATGTTGGGGTTTATCATTCAAACACGTAGAGTTTTATCAATGCAAAAACGCAGAGAAAATCAGAGTTTTAGTCAATCAAGACGCAAAGATACTCATTCATAAGAAGGCGCAAAGATTAGGCATTAATCATAAGAGAAAAATGCAGATATATGTAAGGGTGCTATAACTCGATGAAATTTATCCTTCATTTATAATCCATGCATAGGAAAGCAATGCATTTGAATATATAGGTCTTTAAACACCGGAGTGACGACCGTCGATTCAGCTCCTGACCGACTGCTCAGGCATGGACTAATAACTAAGGGATAAGGGACAAAAGATAAAAAATCATTTTTCTTCGCATGAATCAATAAAAAAAAACCTCAAATACGTCATTGCAATTAGAGGTTGGGTTCGCCACTGAAATCAATTCAAAAATCAATGAGCAAGGAGGTTACAAATATCGTAGGAAAGAAGGTCCAAGAAAGATCATGGCATTGAAATCTTCAACCGAGCATAGAAAAATAGCATGTGTAAATTAAATTTCATTGCAAGTAACAACTTTAACAGGCATACCTTAGACAAACGTGAATGCTATGAATTTGTTGTCCCCATGCACACTCCATCCAACTCCTTCTTTCTAACCAATGTGACCTCACTAGTACCTCTTAGCCAATGCTAGGGGTACTCTTATTCCCCCTGATCCCCCCGAGCCACAAAGAGGCCACACACACAATACCATAGAACTGCTAGCACCCATCTCGCCTCACAAGTTCGAGCTACCACTCATTACCCGAGCTGGCTATCCCAACTCCCACAAGAGAAAGTTCAGTCAAGGAAAAATTCAGCAACATAACATTATGCAAAAAATCCCCCATACTTCTCCTCCTCCATTATTTTTATAGAGTTTTCAAGTAATTAGTTTTCCAAATTCTCATTAAATTCCTTATTTATTTAATTAATTAGGAAAAACCTACCACATACACATGTCACTCATCCCATAGTTGCACCAGAAAATGAATTTTATTAATTAATTAAATATTCCTATTTCCCTCACCCACCTAAAAGTATTCATAAAAATGCTCCTTGTTGTCCCAAAATTCCCTTGAAAATCTTAAACGACTTATGTCTTACTTAATTCCTAGTTGAGTTCATAATTAGCAAGTTCCCAAGGCAAAATTCCTCACTAAGTTAGACATTCAAATTTTTCTTTACGTTTCCCCTTTTTTTAAGTTTCCCATTTTTCCTTAAGTTTCCTATTTCTTTTAAGTTTCTCTATTTTTCCTTGTTACCTAAAAATCAATTTAGCAAGTGTAGAAAAAAAACAACCATTTACCCTTTTTCTTCTTTAATTAAAATTAAATTAGCACATGTAGATAAAACAACCATTTACCCTCTTTTCTTTTTAACTAAAAATTAAATTAGCACATGTAGATAAAACAATCATTTCCCTTTTTAAAATTTTAATCCTCCATTATAATTTTGACTTTAATAAATTAATTTGAATTTATTACCCCCCCTTCTTGTTACATGTTTATTTGTTATTGTTATTATTTTTTTTTACCACAAGTTGTACTTAGACCTAGATTTTAATTTCACTAGGCTGAGCAATATTTTTATTAGGGAAATTGTTTTTAAATATTACTTATCACATCATTCATTTTAAGATCATCTAGGTTTATTCACTTACTGGTTAAAATCGCGACATGCCCTTCAGGATGCACTAGGTGCTCCAAGGGTGCCACTCGTCTCTTTCTATTTTCCTTGCACGACATACCCTTCAGGACACACTAGGTGCTCCAAGGGTGCCACTCGCCTCTTTCTATTTTCCTTGCACGACATGCCCTTTAGGACGCATTACGTGATCCAAGGGTACCACTCACCTCTTTACTGACTTTGGTAGACGTCAAAAACCCCTGGAGTCAATACTACACTAGGTGATCTTATGGGAGACTAAGGGCCTCTAAGGAATAAGGCCCCTTCATTATTGCACGGCCCTTAGAATCATCCTGAGCAACTGTTGCAGTCTGCTCTCACGTCATCGTGGGTCTTCTTGAACTAGGTAATCGTTAACCTACAGTTTGAGCCACGACGAGAGTGCTAGTAGGCTGTGGTAGGGCTGCTCCCACAACTCTCCCTCAAAGTCTCTGGTTGTCATGCATGACCCCTCTACTCCACATGTGAGTTTAGTTGGCAAGTTATCGCTAGCCTGCATCCATCAATGAATCATGTGAGAAATAATAATCAATCATCATAACATCTAATCATATGCAAATATGTCATATCAACAACATTCAAACTCCAGTAGTCCACTCCCTGAATTGATCCGGAGTCCAAGGGTTTTCATCGATGCCTCTGCACCCTCAATGTCCAAAGTCCTGCACACTAAGGACGACCCATTCAATAGCACCTGTCTATGTAAATACAACAAAATAACATATCATCATATCCATAATATATCATGATAATAATCAAACAACCGACAATATAATAGTCTGGATCACTTGCAAGCAAGTGTCCTCAAAGAATAAGTTCTCTTAGAGCATGCAAGAGTGGGATGTTACATATTTAGCTTAGATTAAATAATGGTTGTCACATATATTATGTCATATGCATTACATGTGTGATTCTTTTTAGAAATTTTAAAATGAAAGTTTAATCCATAATATTAATAACAAACATTATTCTTTCAATGATACTTGTTTTAACATGAAAAAAGAATTGACCTTTATCTCAGATTAAATAAAGTTGTTGAATATCATAAGAAAAAATATATTATTGCTATCTTGGTTACCTCATCTGTAATAGTTTGTCAATCTAGTATCGGTTGTTAGAAGCCATACAAAAGGGCAAATCAAGCAACATGCTTCTAGTTTGACGCCACACAGAAGGGGGTTTAGTCATTAAGTATTTTAAGGGCCAAAGTAATCACTGCCATTTGTTTAAGGAAATGTTGGTGACATTGAATTCGTAGGAAGACATTTAAGGATATTTAGGTGCATTGAATTCGTTGACAGTCAATTAAGAATTGCAGTTCCATAGAAATTGTTGGTGGGATGGATACGAACATTGGAAGAAGAGAATCTTCAGGAAAGGCATAGTAACTCAACCTGATATAACTAATATCCAGGGAAAAATAAGTTGACACCTTCCAAATGTAGTTTAATCAAATAAAAAATCATCTGAATATGATTCCAGGCCAATACCACATCAATCCCATGGATTTTGTATCGTAAATTCATGATTTGAAAAGGGTAAATTCAAACCCTGACACCCGAAGTTTTAACTAGATCTGAGCCTTTATATTGGTAGGAGATATTACTCAACACAATCATATCTTAACATGGTAAGGAAACGTCTACATGGAAAAGTAAAATTCAGGATATGAAAATTGTTTTTGCAAACCCACTTAAGGAATTGTTGATCAATAATTAAACTTGAAAGTCATCCACTATTTCAATCAAATTTCTGATATAGATTTTGAGAGTCCTCATGTGATTCCTACCACAAAAGTTACTAAAATATCAAAGAATTATGAATTTACACTCTGTCTTGGGCAATAGATTCAACAAGGGGGGTAGTTTAAGTTCTTCTATGCTAGCTCAAGCAATGACAAGGATGGAATTTTCATTATGAGTATATTGAAGTAGCAATAAATATTTCAACATTTGAAACCTAAATACATAGAGAAAACTCCCACATACGCCTTCGGTCTCATAGTCCTTGTGAGAAAATAACAAATTTACACAAGACTATGTTTTAAACTTATATCATGATTTAAAATCCACAACACATCACAACAACCATTCATTCCCTGGCGAAGGTAGAAAATCAAGATTTAAATTAATAAGCAAGCCCAAGAAGCATTCAAGAAGACCAATGGATCGTAAATGAAAGGCAATGAATACATAAATTCAATACATTAGTTGAAAAGTTGAATTTACAACAATGCTAGAAATTCACCTTCGGTACTACTCAACCAACAAGGAAAACTTTCAAATCGATTTCAATCTTAAATTGATTTAAAAAAACACATCAAGGAGCTTGTTTATTCAATCTTAAATTTTCAACATAGTTACAAAAATGAAAAACTCGATTATACAATTTAAAAATCCCAATGCAATTACAATTTTAAATAAAATATTGTAATCGAAGAAGGTGGTCCTGAAGAAATCGAAGATGTCCTTCTGATGGAACTCCTTCCAACCTCTTTCTTGCTAATCATAGAGACTTCACTGGTACCTCCCAGCCAATGCTAGGGGTACTCTTTTTCCTCCTTACCCCCTGAGCCGCAAAGGTGTCATGCACACAAAACAAGAAAAATACTCTACCTTTGAGCTTTCCTCACAAGGTAGAGCCACCACTCTATCTCAAGCTAGGTATCCCAACTATCACAAGTAAAACCAATCAAAACTAATTCGGAAACATAAATTTTTCGATAATCAGTGTGATCCCTTTTTCCTTTAGACCATTTTCTTTATAAGAGTTTCCTTACTGACACATCCCCACTTGCACAATTAATTATTTTTTTAATTAAATAAATTAGAATTATTTCCCCCTTACGCTTGTCACCCTCTCCCCAAGTTGCACAAGTAATTCCAAATTTTATTTAATTAAAGTCAATTTCCCTCACCCTTCCTAAAAGTGCTCCTTAAATCACTCCTAGTGTCTCTTTATTCCCCATATTCCCATTTAATGATTGACACCTTAATAAATCCGAGTTGAGTTAAACTAGGATTTGTTTCCTAGTTAAACTAGTGGTAGCTAGACTCTAGATTCCTTTATATGTGTACCCTATTCTCTCATATGTATTTCTTTCTTATTTTAACCCCCCCC
>JASDQU010106925.1:215312-226311 GCA_032191745.1 Picea mariana | reverse complement strand
CACTAGGTCCTACTGCTTGTTTTTCCCCCGAAGCCATATCAACTTGTTTAAAGTCATTGTGCTCGTAGGCTGCCAACCCACTCTTTTCTAATGCAGATGGTGAAATGAAACTATTGGTCGCACCAGAATCAAACAAAATCTTAACATTGATATGATTTAGCATACCTGATGACTCCACCACCGCGGATTGATGTTCGGCCTGGCGATTATTAACCGCTGCGTAAATCTAGTGGCTGCTACTTTCTCTCCCCATCGATGCCATTCCTTCTCTATGCACAAACCATGTTTGTAACTATGGGCAGTCACGCTGGTAATGGGGTCCTCCTCACCCCCAACAGGTAACGCGAGATTGAACATGTGCACTGTGATGTGACTGTCTCTGACATGAGTTCCTTCCCCTGGAACCCCTGCCCCTACTAACTATTCCCTGAGATGCTTGTGGACCTGTCTACGTTGTTGGTGATGAACGAGATGTTGCACTCACTACCATTGAAATCCCTACGGCTACTATCCTTGGCGCGACTCTGTTACCATATGCCAGTGGCCTTGAGCTCTCTCCCCTGAGAAAAGTCCTTGGGGCCTTCCCTATGAATCTAGTATGATGTGGAAATGTTGGTCTTGTACCCCTGGTTAAGTTCATGTGTTCCTCCACATAATGCACATTTTCCACCGCTTCTGCTACTGAATATGGTTTCCACATCTGCACCATAGCTCTTATCTTAGGGTTCAATCCATAGATGAAGTGCTCTGCCTATCGTTGGTCATTATCCATATACGAAACATATTTGACCAGTTCCATACATCTGATCTCATATTCTTCTACAGTTCAGTTTCCCTATACTAAGGCATGAAATGCCCCTACCTGTTGTTCCTCATAGTATGCTGGTAGATATTTCCTTCGGAACCTCTCCTCGAAAAGTTCCCAAGATACTGTATCTGGGGTAAGGTGCAGTTGTCTTTCCAGATTGCCCCACCAGTTCAAGGCACTGTCTCTTAACTAAAAAATTGCGATCTTTTCCTTTGAGTTGGACCCATAGTCCCTTAAGGAAAAACACCTTGTCATGCCTTCCAACCATGCTTCTGCACGTTCACTGGCACAACCCCCAGCCAACTCCGAAAGTTTGATCTTCTGCAATTCTCGCGTGATGTCTTTGGGTGGAGTTCCTCCCCCTGAATCCCTTCATGCTTCTGGATTACCCTTTCCAGATGGTGGGGGTTCCACTTCAGTCCCTACCAGTTGTCGCCCCTTTAAAGTCTCATTAATGGCTCCAACAAGTGCAGTATGAGAGCTAGTTCGGGCGATGATGGTGGTGGTGCTGGTGGTGTTAGTGGTGCTTGTGTCGACACTCCCCTGCCTCGAATCCCTCAAGTTCTGACCATCCTGTATGCTTTAACCTGCATCAACCAAAGTTGTCAAGGTGAGTTCCAGGACGTTTCAAATTGGTGCTACTTAAACTAGAAACAGGGTTAGGCGTAAGTTTTCTTTACTTGTCTGTAAACAGACATTACTCCTTTAGGGGATTGGCTAGGTTATGGTTAGGATTAAGCGTCTAAGATTGATTTCTTCGCCCCTATGAAAAAAAAACTATTGGTTCCCTTGCGCTGCATCTATGCTAGCCTTGCGCCATACTCACCAATTCCTATGCTTACTCTCCTAGTGCATATGTCGCCTCCTCCCCGCCTGTCCTAGTCTAAGTCCTTTTAACTTTTCGCTTACAGCTAAATATCCTCCGGTGCCTGATTCGTGAGCTTTTCCCTGGCGCATAGTGTTAGCATTGTCGAATGTTGCATTGAGATTTAGCGTTGACTTTGACTGGTGGAATGGAGTGGAGGGACTTGGCTCTCGGCTCGACGAATTGTGTGTACGGTCTCGTGAGCCTGACGCTTGGACAATCAGAGTTTATACTTGGGATACAAAGATCAGTGACACCAAATAAGCCTTTACCTTGATTTTCGGTGAATTCACTAATTATGATTCAACTTGGTTAGCTGGCTCCGGATCAATAAGTTAGGTAATAAGCCAGTTAGTCTTAATCTTCATAATGTATCTTCCTAATAATAATACTACTTTAATTCCTACAATGTTACCATAAATCTAATTAAATATAAGAATTTATTTGTAAAGACTTATGAGGGCACGTTGGTGTTAGTGTTCTTCTTAAGGCGCATCACTTGGTGGGGTCACGGGTTCAAAACCCTTTAATTAAGTGAAATAATTCAATTTTTTTTTGTTTTACTCATTTAAAAAGACAAAATACCTAATTAAATTGGTTAAATTAGCATGTGTAAAGACCTAATTAAATTAAATTAATTAAAAATTTTAAACTAATTTAAAACAATTTAACTTAAGAATTTAAAATTAAAATAAATAATTCTAAAACTTTATTTTAAAATAATTATAATTAAAATAAAAAAAAAAATTAAAACAATTAATTTAAAACAATTAAAATTTAAAAAAAATAAAAATAAAATTACTCATGAAATACTACATAAGTAAGAAATCGGCATCGTGGGTCCTCGCATGAGGCCCACGTGCCCGCTTTCTCCAAAATAATCCTACACCTCTCTCTCCAAACCCTAAATGCATCCTTCCTCTGTCGCCTCTCCACTTTGCTCTGTCTCGCTCTCGTTCCTCTAGTTGTTGCGTGCTTTGTAGTTCCTCATGGGTTTCTACCAGCTATTCTTGCCATTTCTGACTCGGGATAGTTTCTTCATTTTGGTTTGGCAGACTGTAGGGTTTTTGTGAGGAAAAATGGTTGGCAAGGCGATTGCTACTAGAGTTGTAGCCAATGTTTTGAGTTGGCTGACGAACTGTAAGGAAATGTGGTTGCTAGATTGTGTCTTTCAGATGGAGAAGAAATAACCGAGCTCTAAGTTTTCTCCATGGGTTTCTCGTGAGGATGTAAAAATAATTGTGCAAATTGTTTGTATAGGCACAGACCTCGCTACTGAAAGCAAACTGCCATTGCATGAGAGCCTCGATATCTATGTCCAACTTTGTTATCTGCAGTTTCCTTTAGCTTTTTTTGAAGACCATCTGGATTTCGAGCGAGAGATTAGTTTCACAGTAGAATCACTGTCTTGCATGAAAATCTGTCGGAGACGCCTTTTGCAAGCACTTTGAAAATCAACAAGACATTTGACGCGATTTCTCAGTTCCTTGTTCTCTTCCATCTTTGTGTCAATCTGTACTAACTTAAGTTGTAGGGTCTTTTGCAATAATATGTTTTTCTTAAGTGCTTCTATTAAAACCTATGCATGCTCTGGAATTCCAACATATTTGTAGATGTGAACAACATTAGTCGGCTAAGGCCCAATGACCCCGTCGCCATTTGGATGCATGAAGTCGGGATGCATCACCAAATCCACGACCATCACCGAAGTGACTACTCAGTCACCGACCCCGTCGCGAAGAATGAAGAAGGTGCGATCCGTCACCAAAAGCATGTGGACTACCCTGTTCCAGTCCGTGTCCAGAAAGAATTCAAGCTGCTTCGCCAAAATGACTAGCAGTGCAGCACGACACTACCTGTAACCTGAGTGAGTTTGGGACATATTCTCTGTCACATGTAGATGTACGACACACTGCTCAATAAAGAGATTTTTTTTTTTTGCAACACTTCGAATATATTTATATTTTGATTGTGAATAGGTTAAGAATTTCGATAAAGTTGTCCCTCGTTTCGAAAGAGAAAACAATGTACTATGACTATAATTGGTAGAGAAAATGTTTCGGAGACTTTGAATGGACTAAAACCGGGTACATAATAATACATAGATGAAAACATAAATGAGAGAAGAGATGTTGAGTATCATAAGAGCTGTATGGTTGAAATAATGCCACAGGATTCCAGCTCGATGAAGAAATCTGGGTGAATGTCCAGACGTGGTAGTGGGAAGGGCGAAGGAGGTGACCCAATCCCTATTGTTCTCAGAACAAGAGAGGATATTGTGATCTTGATCTGTGTGGCAATCATAGCAGTGCCATGTGTGATTCTCTCTAGGAGTGCTAGGCCTATAGATCTATTGGGATGCTCTTCTGTCAGTTGGAGGAGGTTCAGCTATAATTTCAGAACGGGAGCTGGGGAATCTAGTCTGAACAATGAAGATGCAGAGCTGGTGAGAATTTTAAGAAAGGCTTCTATGCTAGACAATACATTCATAATAACCACCTTGAATCATGCATGGCCAACTCCAAACTCAATGATTGATCTTTTTCTTGAGAGCTTTCGAAGTGGTGAGAGAATAAGTAGTTTTCTAGAGAATTTGGTAATCATGACATTGGATCAAATGGCATATGATCAATGCCTGTCCATTCATGTTCACTGTGTTATGCTCAAAACTGAAGGAATTGATTTTTCTGGAGAAAGGTTTTTCATGACTGATGACTATTTGAAGAAGATGTGGAGGAGAATCGATTTTCTGAGGACTGTTCTTGAGATTGGTTATAATTTTGTTTTTACCATACATCTCTTACTTTGTCAATTTTATTCTACTCTTTTCCATTATAATATATTGTATGCATTTCTAATTGTCTGGTTTGATGAATCAAACATATATATATATATATATTGAGATATTTTGGCTAATTTTCACTTGTGGGCATGTGCCAGCCCACTTTTGTAACAACCCTAGTAGCTTTGTTGATACTTTGTGTATCACATATCTGCAAGTTATGTTTACTCGAGATTACTGATAATATTCTTTTATTGAATCTTATTTTAACCTAGTTTGCTTGTTCTATACTAGGACAAACGTGGGCTATCCTCTATGAAATCTAACGGTTATTTTGGTTATGAGCAATCACTGTTGTTGGTCCTAATTCCCGATATGCATTTTCTGAAGATAATTGAAGCTTTTTTTTAGTATGTCGAGATGCAATAGGGGTTGTGCACACTCTATTCAAGAGGAAACATCTATCTATTGTAAAACCCCTCGTAATGTTTATGCGGTCTTTAAAGTTTTGTTTTTATTGTAATATTTGTTTTTACATTTTCAATATGTATTTCATTTATATTTATATTTGTGTTAAAATTTATGTGTTTGGTTTGCAGGTTAGGCGGAGCTAGAGTTGGAGTTGGGAACTTGGCCCTTAAGGCTCCAGATTGTGAACGAGGCGCTCTGATACCATGTGCAGTAGCTGAATTAATTTATCATCAATTAATTCCACAAACAAAACAATAACTTCTACTTGATTTCAGAAAATTCAATAATTCCTTTTAATTTAGCACATACGCATGTTAAATTTATCAACGAATATTAATTTTATAACAGAATAAAACAAATACAAAATTTTAAAATACCTTGGTCCGATGTTAATTCCTCCGTCGATCTGGTTGTTTGTTGCTAAACTGTGTCAAACACTGCCCAAACCTTGTTTCCACCCTGCCAACTAGGACAACTTCCTAGGTCTAGGATACCATATGGATATCCTGGCTCCCGTGCCCAAAACCCCCAGCAAACCGGTGCCCCCTGTACTAATCCTCTTGACTACAGAACTCAAACTCTCCTCTCTCCAAATCCAAGAGAACCCTCTACAATAAAAATCCCCCGTAGAATGATAATCCCCTTCCTTCGTAAACCTCCTCCGCTCATATCCTCCTTCACTGCCCTTTCTCCTCATTTATTTCCTTATCTCTGCATTCATTCCCGTATCCACATAGTTAAGGCCCCTTATCCCATTATTCATGTTCCTTATCTGTTTGTTAATGCCCCTTATCCCCTCCATATACGTAATCTTTAATTTAACAATAAAATTTATTAACCCTATTAATTTTGTTACCATGTTCATTCAATGTGACAGGTAATTAATTTTAATTAATTAATTAATCAGAATTATAACAATTAATTAACTAATAAATATTTAATTAATATTATTATGCCAATATTTGTTTAGTTAAAACCATGTTAAGACAATTAATCACCTAATTTATTTTGCTTAATAATCCCTAAGCATATAATCTACTAGGGTTGTTACATCGTTACAACATAACTAACAACACCGCAGGTGATACATCATCATAACTAAAAAGACACATAAGCCACACATTAACATAATTAAAAATCCACATAATCAACACATAATAGTGACTCAATCAATGCATAATACACATGACATCATAATTAAAATCGTTACAAGCGACACCTCATGGAAATCAAAATGACACAAGCCAACGCATAACATAAATGTTAGCGACACAAAATTAATGCATAAGCATATATATATAGGAGCAATTTTGTACATCACAATCATCTAAACAAATTATACATAAGGATCCACCATGTCACTGAACACTAAAATGACTACCCACCCAACCTATCCTGCATGGTTAGGACCTCCAGGACACATAAGCAATTCTCAAGCCTAGGATTCATCTGATTGATTTTGACCACTTAAGGTCTCAGGGCTAGTGATTGTCCTGAGGAACAATGAGGTATCTAAATTCCACTGACACAGTAAAGTTGTAATCCAACTAGCTCAATCAATAAATATCATTATTATTCATGGTGCAAGAGAAATCTAATACTCAATCAACCATACATCAATATCGTACAAGGCGCAAGAAGAATCTACTTTATTTTAAATGGTGCGAGAGAATATAATACTTAATCAATCATATGTCAACACTATTCTAAGGCACAAGAGTAATAAAATTTATTTAATTTATGGCACAAAGGAATCTACTCTCTTACTCATTCATACATCACACTAATTTCAATTATGAATATTTTATTTTCACTCTACTCAATTAATTGTCAACACCGTAATAATTATTTAATGCAACACTCAAGATATCAATAAGAAAAATCAATGTTCCACCCCAACACCAATTAATCCCATTACTCAATGCCAAGGTTACCAATAAACAATAAGGTAGATGATAATAAGCAAGTCTGAGTCCCACTATATTATAATATACACATATAGATTATCAATTCAACATCTACACCTTATAAATTGTCCCACAGAACCACACCATGGTATACGAAATTAGCAAGGTTTCTCATGAGACAAATAACCATTGGATATTCATACAAGCTGAAGGTAAAATGATAGATTACGAATATATGCGTGCTAAGATTAAATATTTCATACAATAATACAATATATAAGGTAAACATAATTAAAACCTTGGGACATATCAACCTACATCGCATGGCTATTTACCCCAAATGCTTACATGTTTTTATACAAGAAAACGTAGAGAATACCAAGATAAATCACATGGCTATTCCCCCAAACACTGGAAATTTTGATACCCAAAAACACAGAGAACACCAAGGTAAATCATATGGCTATTTCCCCCCAATGCTGGAAATGTTTTATACAAAGAAAAGACAAAGAAATACCAAGGTAAATTGCATGGAATTTCCCCCAAACATTTGCAAGTTTTGATACAATGAAAATGTAGAGAAATACCAAGGTAAATCGCATAGCATTTCCCCAAATGTTGGTAAGTTTATATACAAATAAAACACATAGAAATACCAAGGTAAATTGCATGGAATTTACCCCAAACGTTGGAAAGTTTTTATACAAAGAAAACAAAGAGAAATACCAAGGTAAATCGCATGGCATTTCTCCCAAACGCTGGAATGTTTCTATACAAAGAAAATGTAGATAAATACCAAGGTAAATCACATGTCATTTCCCCCAAACACTGGCAAGTTTTGATACAAAGAAAACACAGAGAAATACCAAGGTAAATTGCATGGCATTTCCCCCAAATGATGGCAAGTTTTTATACAAAGAAAATGTAGAGAAACACCAAGGCAAATTGCTTGCCATTTCCAAAAATCACTGGTAAGTTTTGATACAAAGAAAGCACAGAGAAATACCAAGGTAAATAGCATGGAATTTCCCCTAGACACTCAAAAGATTTTATACAAATAGAACATAGAGAAATACCAAGGTAAATCGCATGGCATTTCTCCCAAATGCTGGAAATTGTTTATACAAAGAAAACACAAAGAATACCAAGTCACAGAATCACAGAGGAAGCATTCAGTGGTCACAAAGGCTTCGCAAGGCCATCTATCAATAGACTAATTCAAAATTTTATTTTTCCATTTACAATCACAACTTCACAATAAGATTCAACCTTAATATACAATTGGTTTAACAATTACAACTTGAAATTTAAATATTGTAATCGACAAAGATAAGCTTGATGAGGATCCTTGGCAACTGGCGTTCCTTTCCTTCGTCCACTTGCTAACCGTTGAGACTTCCCCAGTACCTATCAGCCAATGCTAGGGGTACTCGTCTTCCCCCTTATCTCCCCAAGCTGCAAATGGGGCACACACACACAGAACAAAAAATCCTCTAGCTCCCATCTCGCCATGCAAGGTAGAGCCACCACTCTCTCTCAAGTTGGGTATCCCAGCTCTCACTAGTAAAACCAGTCAAAATTTATGTAGCATAACCTTACCCATAACCAATGATGATCCATTTCTCATCTTAGCCATTTGTTTTATATAATGTTTCCCATAACTCATATCCACTTACACAATTAATTCGCTTTTTACTTAAAATAATTTATAAGTATTTACCCCTTACACTTGTCACCCTTTCGCTTAGTTGCACAAGTAAATACACAATTTCTTGTAATTAAATTCAATTTCCTTCACCTCTCCTAAAAGTGCTCTTTAAATCACTCCTATATGACCCTTTATTCCCCTTAATCCCAATTAATGATTGACTCTTTTCTAAATATGAGTTGAGTTAAAATAGGATTCTTTTCTAGTTAGACTAGTGTTAACTAGACTCTAGATACCTTTCTGTGTATACACATTTCTTTTATGTTTTATTCATTTCTTATCATACTTTCCAATTTGGTAATTTCTGCACACATGTGTGTTGTATTAATTCTTTAGCATTATTTCATCTTCCTTAATTTCTTAAATTAATTTACCTCCCTTTTTTATTAAATTTATAATTTAGCTTTAGTATTCTCACCAAACTCTAGACTTACGCTTAATTTTTGAATAGGCTCAGACTTTCATTTGGGAATTCACAATCATAATTTCAATCTTTAATTTATTAAAGCCATCAATTCTTAAATATTTTACAGGGTTTAATTATTCGCTCTTTTTTTCTAGGCCACCTAGATTTTTCGACTCAAGTTATATTCCCATGACGTGCCCTTCAAGATGCACTCAGTGCGCCAAGGGTGTTACATGCCTTTGATTCAAATTTTTAATTACATGATGTGCCCTTCAAGATGCACTCCATGCTCCAAGGGTGCCACTCGCCTTTGACTTGTTTTGGTAGTTGTCCAACCCTTGGAGCCAGTACTCTATTTGAGCATCCTTGTGAGATAATAATGGATTCTAAGGAATAAGAACCCTGCCTTATTGCATGCCCATTATAAATCTTCATGAGCGACTGTCTTAGTCTACCCTCACGACATCGTGGATCTCTCGAACTAGGTAATTGTTAACCTACAATTCGAGCCACGATGGGAGTGCTAGTAGGCCATGTCAGGGACTCTGTCATGCCTCTCCCTTAATATCTGGTCTATTTGTATGGCCCCTTTACTCCTTATGTCAGTCAGATTAGCAAGAAATTGTCAACCTGCATCCATCAAGGATACACTGTCAATGATCCATATACAACATGATAATATGTAATCGATCATATGTCACATATGCATAAATGAAACAATCAAACCAATACAATCCACTCCCTGACTCAATCCAAAGTCCAAGAAGGTCTATTAATGCCATCGGCATCCACAATCTATTAAGTATCCTACACACTCAGGGAAAACTCGTCAATAGCATCTTTCCGTACACATATATCAATAACAACAAATCATCAACACCAACATCATCATAAAGATCCATAATAAAAATATACAATCATGTACTATAATCGGATCACTTGCACACAAGTGTCCTCAAAGAATAAGTCGATAGCATGTTCTTGCAAGAGCTGGATCCTACACCTTGGAAATAATAAGCAAGGGTATGTAAACACATAGAGGTATGATTACCATAAGGTTTACAACATGGGACAAGTAGGATTAGTGTAGCAATAGAGAAAATTATGCATATGAAAACTCTTGCAATTAAAAAAATTAAAATTTCATAACCCTTGCTATTAAGTGACTTCTTACCAATGAAACTTTGTGTTTCCATAAATAAAAGAGTATTACACATTGATTAGTCATAACTACAATACAATGCTACATTATTAAAAAAAATAAAAAATAAAAGTATTATGGGTATGTGACATATAGTATCAGAGATTTAGGAAGCACACTTGGCCTTATGGGCTCAATCACGGAAAACTAATTTCCAATTGTTATATTTTTTTCTTACCACTAGGAAGAAAATTTTGATTGTAGGAAAGATGACAAAAATAACTATTCTACCTAAAGAAGAATCACATCAAATTGCACCAGAAATTCCTGAACAAGGAAATATTGGTGAGGGAAATATATGGGTTAATTTGAATGAATGCAGTGATAACAACAATCAAAATTATTTCAGATTGTACAAGGTTTAAGGGAGGAATTATAAAATGTTAAGGAAGATAATGAACGAATTCTAAAGACACAAGAAAAACTTAATGTAATATAGTTAGAAAAATTGTGTAATCAGAACTCTGATAAGAATAAGGTCAATTTTGCAGTAATTCTAAAATTGATCTGCACAAGAAGGTCGCTAGGAAATTTGAACATATTGAATGAACAACATAATTTGTTTTTAATGAAATGGAGAATGGTGAAAAAAAAAATGGGAACTTCAAGTGAGGACAATTCTAATAAGAAACAAGGAACTAAAAAGAAACTTAAGCATCACGAGGAAATTATGGGAGAATTTAAAAAGATTAAACCTCCAATATTTAATGGCGAGATTGAGACTGGAGAAGAGGTAGACGATTGGATTTCTAGGATGCAAAAATATTTTCAGATATATAATTATTCAAGTGAACTTAAAGCAAGAACGACCATCTATAATTTGACTGAGAAGGAATATATTTGGTGGCAAG